>CAJVPQ010003992.1:0-10102 GCA_910591825.1 Funneliformis caledonium | reverse complement strand
TAACTTTTTGAAAAATTTAGAATTAAAAATCTATAAAAAATTAATGTATTTAATATTATTAAAAATTTTCCCATGACCCGTGTCAGGGGAGTGTACAAACACGATTTATCCTTCTTGTTATACGAATATCATCAAGGGTATCTTTCAAGAGCCGTGGAAGATTGAATTAATCAGATGCTAGTTTTGTGAGATCAACTTTGTGTGGACCACCACACGCCAATAAACACAATATTTCATAAGATTCGGTGGAGCACAGCAAATATGTTAAATGGCCACGATCTACCTTTTCTTCTAAAATAATTTTGTTATTGTTACGTCTTTGCATGGAAGTTTGTACCGTGACTTCACCCCTATCACAGTAACAAAGTAATCAAAAAAATAGTTATTATCTTTGTAACAATAAAATTACGACTCAATTGTTATAACAAACCATGATACTCGAAAACGTCCATCAGGTGCCAACGCACCTTGAAAGATAGAACTAAATAACCTCCCAAAAATTCCCTTTCATGACAATCATTCTGTAACAAAGGATTTCGTTCAGTTTCAAATGCATTGAGACTACAAATAAAAAACGAATATTATTAGGTATAAACTATATAGCATCTCAAAAAAATGTGTTTTAACTTACAATCGGCCTACTGCCCACTCTATCCACCATAATATTTTTTTCCATTCATCAACCCCGTATGAGAATTCGTTTTTATAATCAGGAGCTTTAATGCTCCTTAAATTTTCCCATTGAACTCGAGCTTGCTGAACATTTTTAATCTACAAAAATATATTTGATGTGTTAATAATAATACCACAATAGAAGGATATATATTAAAATATGTATACATCAAGCAATAATATACCTTTTTTCCAAATAAGTATTCGAATATCACATCTAACTCTTTATGATATTCTACAGTGACAACGTTAGGACGATCCGCGATTAATTTGGAACAACATTCTGGTGTGAATTCTTTTGCAATTGTTGATTTCGAGGAAAGATCAAGAATGTAACTGTTTGCAGGACTAAATTGACATATTGATGTAAATTATGTTTGGTGAATCGGAAGAATGAACTCACATTAAACTTACTCAAACTTTGATGTCGAATTCTTCTCAAAATATTTCACCATAATAGAAATCAATGATGAAATATTACTTGAATTGTTTTGAATAGCTATTGAATTAAAATTCTCACTAACATATTGTTCTTGCGCTATCTCGGATGGAGACAGATCGCAGTCGCTCCCGTAATTCTATTATATATGTAATTTTTAAAGACTAGTCAGTTTCTCATTTTAATAAGCATACCTATAATCATTTACTAACCGCATCATATCCACTACTTTCATCCGTAGGCATATCCGATCCTTTAATCCGGTATATTTCTTCCACTTCTAGTACTACGTTACCTTTGTTTGTGATTATTACCAATTTCGGAGCTAGACGCGGAGGGCCCATCATCATCAACTTATAATTGAGAAGGAAAGTGAATTCACCTAAACGTCCTATTACCATATTATACAAGACATCGAGAAAATCACAGCAATCTTTTATTTTCACATTTGAACTTCTAGCTAAAAATTTTCGCTGTCATCTTCAAAACTTTTATATCAGGGGCCTACCGAAAAAAGAGATTGGTCATCGTCATCTTTTTCTAAGTGCCCGGGACTATTAACATCTCTATTAGACCCGAACTTTCTGTTTCGGCTACCGTTTCCAGAGACGATGATGATAACGTATCTTTCACATAACTCGCGGATCCTTCGGCTTTATTATCATTATTCTTGACCTGTTCATACAACAAATTGTAAAAATCCGTGAACAAACCCTTATCATAGGATTATACTCCATACTGACCTTCTTTGAGGCAGATATGTCAATTAATTTTTTATCCTGCAGATATAATGATAGTTATTAAAAAATGCTCATTATAAAATTCAAGACGACATTTTTATGCCGAAAGTTTGTTATATTCTTATTCTAACCTTTGGTAAAGATGATTCTTTTTTTCGCTTTTGTCCATTGACCGGATCACCTGTAGAAACAGACTCAATTCGTACATCGGAGCAAGATGAAAATTGTAGGTAGTTTCCTGTATCGATATTTTTACTATTCATGTTCCGGCGAAGCATGCGTTTCACGTTTGCAATATCCTGACAGTAGAAAATAAAATAATATTAGTCTATATGGGACAATTAAAAGTTCTGGACAACTACAACTAAAAAGTTCTACACAACTAAAAGTTGCGGATAACTAAAAGTTTTGGATGACCAGATAATTTGGGAGGATATAAAATATAGACCTGAATAGTGTTCAAAAGACTATTAGCTTTCTTAATTTTCTCTTGGTATCTAAACTTTTATTAATAATTGCGCGGAGACTTTTGGTAAGCGCGTCATTTGCCTTGTCGTAACTAAGCTGTTTATAATCTCCTTCATGAATACGTTTCCAATTTTGTTGGAAATGGAAAATCGACCATGCTTCTACGTCGTTTTCGTTAAAATACTCATACCATACTTTAGCCATAATCTATGTTTTCGTTTTAAAAACCGAGAAATCGTTTAACTATTTATGGAGGTCGTCTAAACGGGCAATCACGTGATACGATCGCGATTGACATCACCAACAAAAATCACTTTCACGTGATCATATAAAAAGTATTTGTCGCCCAGCGTCACACCCTCCACTTTTCATTATTTACTAAGTATTCCAGGGACTTAGAATTTTTTCGGTGTGTAAAATCATATTCGTCACATCACTATTCGTCACAAACATAATGCCTTAACTCACAGTTAATGCCATAACTCTGGCCAAAAAGTCACGTAAAGTGATTTTTTGTTGGTGATCCTGGGGTATCATGTGATTTTTCGTTAGAATACCAAATGATAATTGGCTAAAAAAATGTGTTCCGGCGAAGTAAAATTTCTTAAAAATATCAATAAATCATTAATAAAAAAATTAAAAAATATTAAATAATTAATTAAAATAAAAAAACCCACCCATATTTATTGTTTTTATTGTTTTATTTGAATTTAAAATGTAATTTTTTTTTTATATTTACATAATAAAAAATTCGTAAAAATTTTTTAAAAAAAAAAAATCAAAGTTTTATCTACATAAAAAAAATCGTAAAGCTTTTTTATATACATAAAAAAAAAAATTTGTAAAGTTTTTTTTTACATAAAAAAAAAATAGTAAAATTTTTTTTACATAAAAGATTCATAATAATTTAAGAAGTCAAATCTGCACAATAATTAGAGTCCAATATAATCTTGCATATTTATTAGTATCAAAATACTAATAAATAATTCTAAGTTTTTTCGCTCAAATTATCATCAAAATGTGAAATAATCAGATTTACAGAAGCTTCTAACATAGAAATAAAAGATTGCATTTTCTCGATATCACTCATTTTTTCAACATGTCAATATCTATTGTGCATTCTTTTGGTTAATTCACCTACAGCAATTCTTTGATTCTTAGCAATTTTCTGTTGCTCTGTCTGAATATATTCTATAAATGATTCTCAACTTTCATACACTTCAAACCTGCTTTCTTCGAAAATTTTAAAAAACATTTGTCATACGTTGGTAGCCAATAATTTATTGCCGTACATGTGTTCATGAAAAATATATTTATAAGGTAATAAATATCAATGGTAAAATAAGCAATAACAATCAAAAGAAGTAAAACCTGACGTACTTTTTCCTTTTTCAAGCCTATTCATCACAACACAGGTTTTTCTAATGATTAATTATTGAAACAGGAATGTGAATTTTTGGATTTCTTCAAAAATATCATCATCAACACCATACGCAGATATTTTCTTGATACAAAAATCAAAGGATACACTTTCAGTTTCAAATCTTTTTGCAATCAATATTGACGACTTTGTAAGCGGTACCTAAAATATAAAAGTTTTGAGTTAGGCATATAGGCAAAATAGCCAAATAAAAATCATGTACTGATTAAACTATATGACGAAAATGTTGTTTTCTTTAATTTACTATGAAAAGATTCTAGCAAATTCGTTAAAGTAACTTGTAAAAGCAAGGGGAATATTATCGAGTCTATAAGTCCTATTTCTTAGTATTTTTCATATAATTTCTTTTAATATAACTTTGTATAAAAGGAACAGAACAAGAATTAATAGCATTTTGAATAAGGCTTTCACATCTAATCTTTGTTTTTTATACATCGTCATGATCATAATATCTCAGGTTTATTTTAATGAATTTTTTGCATCTATATTCTCATAACATAGATAACGCAAAGGAGAATTTGGCACTCTTATTCATCAGCAGCCATGCTGAAAATTTTCTTTTTAATGCTCTTAGTTTCGATATTACTATAATCCAAAAGTATATAACAGGAAGACCAATGATAATACTTATTGCAGATTATTATTAAAGCTTCTGCAACTGTATCTGTATCCTTACTACTTACAAAAATGGATAACTACGTTCTAACATTCGTAAGTATTATAGATATAAAGAGTAAATAAATGCCAATCATACCAGTTTATCTTATGTGTTGAATCTATAAACATCAATCATCTATGATGCTTAAGCTTTTTTAGTTACTCTAAATACGCAAATATAATACCTCTGGTAAACCGTTAAGAAATACAGTATATTTTAACACAATATTTTTACTTTATTAAATAAGAAATAGATTCTAAAATATCTAATTTTAAATTCGAATTTTCAATAAGATAAGTTTTTGTAGGCTCACGAACTTTATATTTGATGTTTGCTACTTCTTTGTGCTTCAGCTCGTGTATATATTCACCAAAACCTAACTCTAACATTACATATTAGATGTAATTGTTGAAGGCGAATAATTTTTAGTCACTTCTATTTCAACTTAACATCTAATAGTTTTTGACTATTTTAACCTATCGATTTCTGATAAAGAATAAGTATAGTTAAGGGAATTTTTTATATCTCTCTATTTGAACTACATTTAAAGAAGCTATTCAAAAAACTTTAATCAGATAGCCATATCCTAGTTATTTAGCATTTTTCATTTGGGATATATTTTTTTTATCAGATACTTGACTTGCAGTGCTTCATAAAATAACAGGCAAAGATTTTCAAATATCACTGTTTACATATTTATATGAGTCTCATTTCATTCAAATATTCGAAATTAATGATTACCACTCTTTATTAAAAACTTTTATTGGAATTTCTAAAGTGCGGTCTATATAAAAAAGAAGATCCTACTTTTCATCTAGTATAAGATTTAATACTAAAATTATTATTAGAAAAAAAGAAGTTGAAACAGATATGTTTTTTTTTGAAAAATAACAATAAATGCATAATATTATAATAAAATACAAATTAAATTAATTATCATTTGACACTCCTGACTAATCCTGAAATAATATCACGTAATTTGCTCTCACTTTAGATATCTCTATTTCTTTAAAACTACATATCTATAAATTTAATGATAATATGATAGAATTCTTGTGATCGCATGTTTTGATTAAATGTTCAATTTATTGATTTTTCAAATATACAGTGGTGATTAAAAGTATTGCATCACTTTCATATTAAATTTAAAATATAAATTATGAAAGCTTGCATAACAAATTTATGTTTTAAATTCTGAATCTCCAACATTATTTTAAAATAATTTTTTTGTTTAATTCATAGTATAATTTTGTATAAATTGGTTGATTTATAAAATCGTAAATTTTCAACTTTTTATTTAGAATAATGATAATATTCTGTTTCACTTTTATATTATTTGTCATGTAATCTATAATTCTCATATTTTCCATTGCAAATAAGGCATGGTGAACTCCACAGCTGAGTAGATATAAAATTATAATTATCAATCCCTCTAAAATTATTTCAGAATTTCAAGTATATGAAATACTTTAACACAGATTTGATAATTAACTCTGAATCAAATTTTGCTTTAAAAGTGATCCTTTTTCTTCACATTATTCAGAAAAAAATAAATTAGATACTTTATTTTCTGACTTCAAATTTATGAGAAGGTAACCTCTGATGATTATTATAACTCATACTCAGTTTTTTTTTTATATTTTTTATATAAATTAGAACAAATCTTATCTGTCAAAACATTTGGTAATCCACTTAATTTGGTATGCCAATCTAGATATTATTACATAGAGAAGACATAGATGATGATGATCAAAAGGATGACATTGATCCTTAGGAAATCATATATATCTTCTATATTATCTATATCATCTATAACATATATTTCTTTATATAATATCTTTCTTTTATTTATTTTATTTTATTTATCTTATATATTTATTATATTATATTTATTTTATTTATTTTATTTCTTTCTTTTATATCTTTGGTAACTTTATGTATTTCATTTTATATAAATAGAAGATATTTTCTTTTAGCTTAGCGATGTGTTTGATAAGTAGATTTACAAGATAGTTTAGTTTAATTCTCTTAATATATTTATATAGTACAGAGCGTCAATTGAGGCAGTACTTCATTTGTTATAGTTATTAAATAAACCTTCAATCAATCGACATTCTTCTAAAATTAAATACAAAATAAACCTTCTATTTATTACCCATAAATATTGCTTCACTTATCACTTATAAACATCTCAAAGAACTGATCATAACAATATTCAGAGTTAATACTTTATTGGACTTGATCATGTTAACTTTTTTCTATAATTGTGAATCAATTTAAATTAGATAATAGACTAATAAATGATATAATTAGTCCTAAAATATAAGTATAAGCAAATAGAATCTATTATAAAATAATGAGACTATGCAGTTATCTCTATTTCAAACTGTTCATATTTAATAAAATAAGATCTGACTTTATATCTATCTTCTAAACTTTTCTCATTATCATACTTTAACTTGTATACTAGGAATATTTTCTCGTTAGTAATTTTAAAATAATCAAAATCTTCACTACTAAATTCTTTATATAAATTATATTATTAATCCAATGTCTTATTACAGAAATAAGTGCAGTTATAAGTTGGATTAGTTCTACTTGTTTGAAATGTGACTGATAAAATTATTTCTATAAAAGTCATATAACTTTAATCATTACTATTGATAATAGTTTTTGAAATTACATAAACCTGATCATTCACATAATCTATAATATTTTAAATTTAAGTATTATTTAATCTAAAAATATTATTTGCATTATAAGTGACTAACTTAATTCTATCAATCCTAACCTCTTTTTCTTCAAATAGTATAAGAATATTTTAGTTCTATATGCTTAGATTCACAAATTACCCAAAATAATATTAGATAAATATTACAACATTTTTTTATATATTATTAATCTTGCTATCTTATCTCTAGTCTTGTTATTAGCTGTAATACTTTTACTTTTTCTTTAAATATAAAGGAATAATGATATAAGCATAAGATTTTTTTTAAACCTATTCTTATAGCCTCATCAATCTAATAAGCTAATCTCTATATAGAACTTTTAATTGCATTATTTAAAATAGACTTGTCATATAGTCATGTAGTTCAATTATTGTTACTGAAAAAATAGGTCTAGAAAGATCATGCTTCAAAATTTGTTTAGTGACTTAATTTCTATTAAGCAGTTATATAAAAATTAGCCTAAACGTTTTATTAGATGAGGCATTCTCATTATCAGTACAAGTGATTATTTTCATGTTGTATGATAGGTTGTCTTGAATCACTTTAGTGTTTGTCTTCTCAATAGATAACAGAATAGGAATATTATGATTGCCTATACTAAGTGATATTTTTGAATCTTAATCATTACTAATAGTAACAGTTTTTTTATTACATGATAATTTTGAATTTATTATTTTTTGTATTGGATGATAAATTTCTAGAAAAAGCTTGATTTTTGGCTAACTTATATTAAAGTCTCTTTTCTTTATTATATTACCTTATTTTATCATTAACGCTTTTTTAAATATGTGTTTCATTTAAGAATTTATCTATCTTTCTCTTCTTTGATAGCTTAAAATTGATCTCTAGTAACACTTCTAATATCACATTTGCTTTACAAATAGGTACATATTGTTTGAGCTAGTCTATTACGAAATCATCATCAGCAGATATTTCTGATAATCCTTCTAGTATTGCTTCTTTATTATTCTGTAATTGCTTATCTATTACTACAGAACTCTTTTCCACTACAACAAGTTTAGCCTCAAGCTTAGCATTTTTCTGCTCTAAGTTTTTACCTTAATATTATGCTTCTAATTATATTTCTCATTCACTTTTAAAGCCTTAGCAATCCTATACTTAAGTTTAACTATTTCAGTATCAAATACTAAGAGCTTGTTTCTAAGATTAGAGATCACAGTATTCTCCTTCCTAAACTTTGTATTCTCAGCCTTAAATTCAATGATACACTGTTTTAATACTTCAAGTTCTGATAACATGATCCATATATAATTAATACACTGCATATAAGTATTCTAAATAAAAAAATCTCATAATTTTTAGCGAATTAAGTTTGCTGAAATTTTGCTACAAAAAATTTTTTTATTAATACATACAAAAATAAATACAAAATTTAGGACTTAGTCCATAATATATATTATTTTTTAATAATTTTTTTGATTCTAGTCTTTTGCTAGCTAAAAAACTATCTACATTAATCTAATTCTTTAATAATTTTACAATTATGTTAATTACCCTTTTTACATTACTTTAAAATAATATGAAATTATCTTTAACTGTGAACTTTGTAAAATTAATTTAGTATTCGCTTCCATTTATAAAGTATATACCATTAGGAGTATATATGATAAAATACTACTTTATACTTATGATCATAATACATAATTATCATCAAATAGTCATTTTCAAATGCTTGATCTGCAGTCGTTTCTTTTTATTTATCTGAAATACACTTTCAAGCTGTATCAAATTTTAAGAAATAAAATGAATTAATATTATTGAATTTCTTTTAGATTATCATACTAAAAACACAAATTAAGTATTAGACTTATTTAAGTATATCTAAAGATAACACTACAACTAGTTGTAGCCAGTGATAAATAAGCATTACAAGGTTGCAACTAGTTATAACGTTAATAAAAATTGAGTTGTAACTAGTTACAACTGGTAACAAATAAGCATTATATAGTTATAACTAGTTGCAATGTTATCTTTAATCTGAATATAGTATAAAGGCTTTTGTATAATTATTATACAAAATATTAGCAATCAAATAGGATGACTATAATAAAACATATTGCATTTCTAACTTTTTAATCAACTGAAAATACAATATGAATGCACTTTAATAATACAAACTTTGGGACGCAAAAAGAAAGATATGCAGATGTATTTGAAAATAAAGCCTTCTGCAGAATTATATTATATAAAAATAGTAGAAGGCTTCACTTTTTAGATATGTATTTAGGTATAATAAAACCTTTGCGTAAGATAAAAATATACTAAAAAAGTGATATTGAAGTTGATTGATCTCTCTTAAGATGTTTCAGAAATACAAATAAATATATTTTTTAGGTAGATAACATCAGTAATATTATATAAAATAATGGAATATGTCTATCTATTATTAATATATATTTTGGATATAGTATGTAGCTTTCTTCAAAAATATTATATAAAAAATTAGAAGAAGGCTACACCTTAATGAAAATTAACTAGACATGATTTAGATATAAAAAACCTAAATATATATTGACAATAAATAAACATAATTAGGTTGCAAGATGACGTTATCACGATGGTTTCGTGACTTTAAATAAATTCTCAAAAGGTGGTAAATAAAACTAAGACAATTACTCAAGAAATCACAGATGAGGATTTACAATAACGTCGAAGAGTTATTCTCAATATAAATCACGTGAGGTAAACACAAAATAAACATAAAGTTAACTCAAAGATATTTTAGAGATTACACTTCAGAGACTCCAAGTCAATACAGCGAATCAATACAATATCATATAATAAGTTTACTAACAAAATGGATTGCACAAATGCAAAAGGTCACAGATAATTTATAACAGTTTCAAAGGATTGTGAAGGATAAGTTTTATACTTGATTAATTATACTCCTTTATTAATATAATATATAAGTTCAGTACCTAAAAGATTAAC
>CAJVPQ010003991.1:0-10103 GCA_910591825.1 Funneliformis caledonium | reverse complement strand
AATACTTTTTAATAAATTTTATAATATTTTTTAAAAAAAAAATATATAATTAACTAAAGATTTTTAAAGATAAATAAATAATAAATTATTATTAAAAAAATTAAAATTTTAAATTTATATATCTTGCTATTTATTTAAATTTAAAAATACTATTATTTAATAGATCTTAATAAGATAAATCTAATAAACAGAATTTTATTTTTAAATAATTATTATAATATATTATTTTTAAAAATTGAAAAATTGAAAAATTCAAATATTGATATATATTAATAATTATTAATTTTAAAAATTTAAAAATATTATTATTAAATGTATTTTAATATGATAAATTTAATAATCTTTTTATAATTATTAGATATTAAAATATTTTAAGTTTTCTATAAATAATTTTATATTTATAAATTTTGAAATAATATATTTAAATAATCAATTTAACTATAAAAATATATTTAAATATTAATATATATTAAAAATTATTATAAAAAATTTTTTAAGAATATATTAATATCTAAATTACTGAAAAGAAAATTGTAAAAATATATAATTAAAGATTGTAATATTATATTAAAAAATAAATAAAATTTGTAATAAAAAATTGCTTAAAGAAAAAAATTGTAAAAATTATGACATTTAAAAAAAAAAACTATCTAAAATCATGAAAAATTTAAATTTATAGAATAAGATTTATAATTATATTAAGTTAAAGCTATTTATATTAAAAAATATAAATTATATAAAGAAAATATAATATATATTTATCTTACTAATATTTATTATTTTATTTTTAATTTTATTATCAAAATATTTTGCTACATATTATCAAATTTTTATTAATATGATAATTATTATTTTTTTAAAATAATAAAGAAAAGATTAAATTAGGTATTTTTATAGTTAGATTTATATTTAAAATTATTTAAATCATTAATAAACTAATTATTATTAAAGATTAATATTTCTATACTTTTTGTTTATTTGATTATTAATTTAACTAATTTGAGTAATTTCTTATAAATTATTAGTTTTTTATTTAAATATTTATTAAAAATATTATTATATTATAGGTTTAGAAAGCATTATTCAAATAAAGGATTATTTATTACCTTAAAAAAAAAGAAGTAAAGTTAGATCTATTTGAATACTTCCTATGAAAATATAAAATATATATAAAGAATATTATTTATTATGCTTTTCTTTTTCATATTTTGATTTGAATTATTTGACTATTTGTATTTATATTTTAGGTTAAATTATATATATATACAGTATCTAGTATATGTAGTATAATTTCTTTATTTGTGAAATTTATTGATATTATTTTACTTATTATAAATTCAGATTATATTTAAATAATCTCAAAGAAATATAGTAAACATAATGAAATTTTGAATTTTAAAAAAAATATGTGATACAATTAACTCTCTTTAAATGTATCCTTTTGAAACTATAGTAAAAATTTTAAAAAATATATATTCAAAGAGAATTTTTTATATAATTTTATTTACTTGAGACTGAGTGAGTATATGAATTTAGAGAGAAAATATGTAGAAAAGAAGGAAATAGTTAGAATTTATTAAAAAATCAATAAATTTTAAAAAATAAATAAATTATTTTTGCAATATTAATTCTTTTGAATAAAACTACTAATATTTTCAGGTTAGTTTAACAAATATTTATTTAAATTTAATAATTTATTGAAAAATGTTCAAATACATATTTATGATATCATTAAAATATATAATTTTTATATTATTCCTACAAGTCTTTTAACATCTATTACTAATTATACTTAATTTTTTACAATACATATTTCCTTGGATTATATATTAGTGTCAAAACCAATTTTTAAGTAATATTGCAAATTAAGTCAATCAGTATTAACATTTAAACCAAAAATGGTCATTCTGTTATATTTGCACATAAAAAAGAAGATCGTCATGGAATCTTACGCAGTCTTTCCCTTACGAACACGCAGTCCACAAAGTAGTCTGTGAAATGATACACCAACACCATTAAATTATAAAGAATGATAATATTGATTCAATTTTTCACCTTCCCAATTTCAGATAATATTTGCTTATAGACATAATAATTTGGAAACCAAACACTTAAACGCGATCAATCGAATTTTAAAGCAATATGATGATGATAAAAAAAAAATCCAAAATATTCTAAAATATAAATAGGTGGTTCGCCATGTGAAATGATATATGTAAATCAACAGTTTTGGACAATTTTGGACAGGGTTTTGACACATTTTCATATGTCCAAAACTTTATTAAAATCAACAAACCTCATCAACTTGATGTAATAAAAAGCAAAATAGATCTTATTTTCAGTTAAAATTTCCGGTAATTTAGGTTGAATTTTCATAATTTCGTAATGCCGCCAAAACACGTATATCACGTGATAATCATTAAAAAACAGAGAAAAAACTGATAGGATCATATACGCAAAGCATATATGTATATATATTTTTTATATTTTTTTTAATTCATGAAAAACTAAGAAGCAATGATTACATCCTGTTTGAAACTTAAATTGACAAATAAAAAAAAAATTGGTAAAAAGGTTGCTCTATATCGCCAAATCCCAACCCACTTTAAAAAAAAAAACTATATATATTGTGTGTATATATTGTGTATATATATATAAGAAAGCCAAAGAAACTACATATACATGGTGTAAAAAAAAGGTAAAAAAGAAGAGATACATCTTTCTGAAGTAAACAACCTTATTGAAACACGACCATAAAACGTGGCAGAGTAGCCTGAAAAAGATAGAACGTATTTTTTTTTTTAATAAAAACAATAAAAATAAAATAAAAATAAAAAAAACCAAAGTTCGTAAACAAAAACTTTTAACGTAACTTACCGCATTTTGACTTACAATCAATATAGAATTGGCAGTTGGTGCCAAAACATCTACCATAAAAATAGCATTGGTAGTTCCTCCATTGCAATATCCCAAAGAAATCGAAGCATTGTTGGCAAACCACATTTGTCCATTATACTTTGAGAAAGTAGAAACATTTCCCTTAGAAACAATTCCACATAGTCCACAACCACTTGAACAAACTGGTGAAGGACGGTTAATATATTGAAGAGGATCACAAGAATGTTTAGTGCCATGAAACATTTTATGAGTAACTCTATTCAACGGCAAATTATTTTGCGTAGCAATTTGTTTCTTAAGATTTTGATGAGCATCAACCAAATTCTTGGGCATTTGAAGTCGAAAGATTCCTTTAATCTTAGCTTGAGGTAACATTGAAATGAATCGTTGATGAGCCCAAATGTGATCTAAATCATTTGCGTTTAATAAGCTTAACTTTGTGTTGGTTAATGTTGAACATTCTAACCAATAACAATTTTTAGAGCAAAAAGCATGAAACTTGGCCTTATTTTGGGGATCCGTATATACGCGTTTAGGACAGCTTGTTCGAGAACAAGTAGGTGCAGAAAGTGCATTTGAACTAAGATGTTGTCTTGCGCAACTTCTTCCACAATAGTCAAATTGAACATTATTTGGACCTATATACTTTTGTCGTGTACAATTTGGATTAAAACATGCATTCGATTTGCTGATAATGTTAGTGGCACATGTTCTTCCACAATAAGGATGCTTGAAACCACCTGTTTCAATGTATATTGACTTATTACATCCAGTACGTGCACAAATTTGAGGAGAAGTTGTTGGCATTTTTTTTTGAAAGAGAAAGAGAACAAGACAACACAAACAATGACATTTTACAAAATGACGGCTTTAAAAAGGGAATTTATATGTTCAAATATGTGTAACGATGGATGGTTACACGGTTACGACATTTCGATTATGTTATTATGTCCTATTTAAACATCATGCAGCATCAAAAAAATATACTTTATTTTAAGATCGCAAGAATAAATATAAATGATGTAACCCACAATATACTGGGAGAGAGAGAGAAAAAAAGAATAATTCCTACAACAATTTCATCTGTATAAAATCAGAAAACGCGGTAGAGTAGCCTGAAAGATAAATAAAATTCATTATGACGAGAGAAAAACAAACAAAAAAAAAAAAATATAAAATGAAATTTCGTAAAAAAAAGTCTCTTACCGCATTTTGACCTACAATCAATATAGAATTGGCAGTTGGTGCCAAAACATCAACCATAAAAATAACATTTGCGGAACCACCACTGCAATATCCTGAAGAGGTTGAGGCATGGTTTGCAAACCACATTTGTCCATTATATCTCGAATAAGCAGTATTGTTTCCTTGAGTAACAATTCCACACAATCCACAACCATTCGAACATAATGGTGAAAGACGATTGAGAAATTGTAAAGGATCACAATTAGATTTAGTACCATGAAACATTTTATGAGTAACTCTATTCAACGGCAAATTATTTTGCGTAGCAATTTGTTTCTTAAGGTTTTGATGAGCTTCAACCAAATTCTTGGGCATTTGAAGCCTAAAAATCGCTTGAACTTTAGCTTGAGGTAACATTGAAATAAATCTTTGATGAGCCCCAATGTAATCCAAATCATTTGCGTTTAATAAGCTCATTTTAGTTTTGGTTAATGTTGAACATTCTATCCAGTAACAGGTTGGAGAACAATACGAATGAAATTTTTTTTTATCCTGAGGGTCTGTATAAGCGCGTCTTGGGCAATTTGATCGAGTACAATGAGGTGCCTCAGAATTAAGATGTTGTCTCGCGCAAGTTTTCCCACAATAATTATATTGAATTCCTGTTGGATCAACATAAGCTTGTCGTGAACAAGATGGATTCTTACAACGTTGGGGTAACTTCGATTTGTTGAGTTCGAAAGAGGCGCATGTTATTCCGCAGTAGGGATGTACAAATCCATTAGTTTCGATGTACACTGGCTTGCTACATCCAGAACGCGAGCAAATTTGGGACATGGTAAGATTGGGTACTAAAGATGTTAAAGATGTGTATTTAAAGGACAATTGAACTATATAAATTGATTAAAAGAATAATATAACAACGCGAACAATTAAGTAAAAAAATTTTTTTTATTTATTACGTAGATGAGAAGGTCGAACAAAATTAATATTTTCGTTCGAAACCTAATGCAAAAGAAAAAAGAAAATCAGTAAATAAATAATCTTTTAAAAAAAAAAAATTTAATTGTCTCGTAAAGATTAACTAATTGTGGGGGAAAATAATAATTCTAATGGTGAAGTCAATCTGCATATGATACTCACAAATTAAACGTATAAAATACTTCATCTGAGTTTGTAATGATTAAATTCTGTTGCAATGTAATGATTAATTGGGTTCTTTTGTTTGCTCACAACAGATTATTGCAAGTGAGTGACGCACGGATGAATATATAATTCTGTCATATGTTTGTGGCGCTTCGTTTTTTTTTTGTTCTTTTCTCAAACATCTAGATTACGTTGGCGATGTGGTGAGTGCGAGTCGTGCTTATAGCTATTCTAATATCTTTGATCGCCTACGGGATAAGCAAACACATGTTTCATTTTATGATTTAATGAATCAAACGTAATAATGAACAATGGACGTGAACATAATGCAAACGGATTTAAATTGTTTACTTAATAAAAATTTAAAGAAATGAACATTTGATTCAGTAAACGATCTTTTATTATGATTTCAAAGGGGCTTTGACGTAATTTATTTAAAACAAGAACTTTGAAAAATTAACGAATTGACAATCACGTGAGTAATTCAGTTTGACAATCCTCAGAAGGGATCGTAGAATAGGAAGAAAAGTTTGAATTACGTAATGTATTAGGAAAGTAATTAACGTTATTATTATTATTATTCGAAGGGGGTAAGTAAGCGGGAGGTGGATCAAATCCATCCGTAGGATCATTGGCGGTCAAAGGACGAGTATTCATATTCATTCGAGAAGCTATATCATGATTTGCACAAGTTTTCCCACAATAAGGGTGAACTCTGCCATTTGCATCAACGAATGGAGAATTGTTGCAACCGACGCGTTTACAATTTTTGTACTTATAACCTCCGTATTGGCTTGCACAAGTACGTCCACAGAATGGGTGGCGTGTTCTATAATAAACGTTAAAATTTATTGAAAAATTCGCAAGAAATATTTCTTTAAAGTCATAGAAAATTATAAATAATATGAGGTACCCGTTTCTTTCCACATAAATTGGACGATCGCATTCAGGAGCACTACAAGTAGTTTGTTCAGGGGTAGCTTTTTTTTTTTTTTTAAAAAAAAAAGAAAAGTAAGAAAAAAAAACGTTTAGCTTTTTATTTTATTTTATTTTATTTTATTTTTTTTTTATTTTTTTTTTTACGAAATTTATTTACCATGACACATTTTTGAAATTGGGAGAAATTCAAAAGAAAATATAATTCAAAGTTGAACAAAACAATAAAAATTCCAATATATAAGCAAATTTTGATGCCAAATGATGTCATTTATTTTGATGTGAATTTTGTAAATTTGGTAATATTCGATCATATGAAGTTAATCAAACTTTTTTTTTACACCTCTTTCATCTTTGAGTTATAAACTTACATTGATTTATTAAATGATGTAAGGAATATCTAATTATATTACCACGCTATCCTTTTTGTTTTTGTTTTGTTTTTGGTTATTATTAAATTAAATACGCAATAATAATTTCATATTTGTTCACGGATTTTAAAAACATCTTGAATCAAAGGATTTTTCCTTATAATAATCATGATCGATTGGCGCAGTAACAAACAATTTTAAAAAACGGGTATTTGAGTTCAATATATCTTTGATATTATTTCTTTTCCTAAAATAGAATGAATTAAATTGTAACGTTTGTATTTGATTTGACACATAAGTAAGAATTTGAATTAATTCTACTCCCTCTTTACAATTGATATCCGTTTCAACCAATCATCATTTTTTTTTCTCGGGCAAAACGCGAAAAAAAAGATTATTCTCTTTTTTTATTTTAAAAAAAAAATTACCTTGGTTATGAATAAAAAAAAAATAAATAAAACAATAAAATAAAATAAAAATAAACACAAATAATTATTAATTTACTATAACCGAATAGGACCAATCGCACGACAGAATCATCAGCTGATAGCTGACATACCCTCTTTCCATTTCATAGAAGGCCAAGGATTGATGAATCTATAAAAGAAAAATGAATGATCTTTTACCTAAAGTTAGTTTAGATCGTAGGAAAATCTTGAAACGATATTAAAATTCTGTATCACAACGCCGATTACCTTTTTCCATATATGGGGAGGCAATATACCTCACGGAGGAGGCTTACTCTTTATTTTTGATACTCGTATTGGTAACTTTTGTCGTGATAAAGAAAATTCTCTACAAAAAAAAAAAAACAAAGGTTCTTTGCTTGTCTAAAAATATGAACTTTAGGTTTTTGACAAAAAAGATTCATTAATTCAATCTCATGTTACACGTTAGCTAAAAAATTCTATTATGTATTATTATTATAATAATACCTTTTTTTTTGAGAAACCCCAATGACTTTTTATAAAAATTTTTCCGATTTTTTTTTTTTTTTTTTTAAAAAAAAACAAATAAATATTACTTAAAAGATGTTGTGACATATTTATTAGTTTTTTTTTTTTTTTTTAAAGATTTTGTATTTTATTTTTTCAATTTTTTGTTTATTAAAAAAAAAAAATTACAAAAATAATAAGTATCCTTTGATTTTTATTTACGAAAAAGAAAGTAAGTATACATATATTCCACTTGAAAGGAAATAACCACAATGATTTTTTTTTTTATACTTCTCTAAAAATCAACTTTGAACATACACATCATAAATCGATTGAAAGGGAAACGTCGTTACAATGGATATTACGGTAAATTGCGACGTTGAAAGTACCTTTCCCATAATAGCTATCGTAATATCAAGTATAGGCGTATTAGTTATAGGATATCATGTATATAATAAAATAACGCAATTAAGGATAATTTTGTGGGTTATCTTTCTCAAATTCGCTTTTCGTTTCATAATTCCTTTCGGTTGACTTTTCTTTTCATTCTTTCATAGTTGGATAATTTGCATGTCAACTACTTTGGTGTCGATTATAAATTTAATATGGTTATATGTGGGCTGCGTGAGTGAGCCCATCATTTACCATCTGATCTATTTGATTTTTTCAATGATATACCTTATTTTAGGTAGGTTGTTCTTTTACCTTTAGAACTTTTTTTTTTGTAAAAAAATTTCTTGATGCTTACGTTTGCTTCGCCACCGAACTTCGTTGCTGCGCCTTAATCGACGTCTATAGTGGTATGGTGTTTTCTCGATTTGGGAAAAAAATTCTATCCGACCAATAAATGGAAAACACCGTTATACAACATAACGATAATAGGATGTGTGTTATATACAATAGTATTAATCACACAAATAACGCTATTAATCCTAAATAGTGATGAAATCAAATACTCGAGGGCACCACATGGGATGAGTTATATCACGGTATTAATATCATTGACGTTAGGAGCAATCCTAATCGCGTGCTCGTTTCTATATACATTCAAACCGATAATTCGATTACAAATTAGATTCAATAATTCAACCAATTCTCATGATTCACCTTCAATCAATCCACAAAACATTATAGTTGGATGGTGGTATATGACTACGTCGGGTTTGATCGCTATCTCTTACTTCATATTTTGTATATTAAATACGACAAAAGGCCCTAGAATATTTTATGACCCATTATCAAATTCAATCGATTACATTCATAGGACTTTATTCATCCTAGATGTTTCCATGCCGCCACCTAAATTCTTTTTAAATTTTGTCAAGTCGAAATTCCTTCCCAGGGATTTATTTATTATACCGAATTCTAGCGTTAATTCTTTTGAAGATTTTGTTTTAGAAAATACCATTACCAATCCTGATAATACTAATACTAATATTGTTTTCAACAATCATGGGGATGTTTAATCGATAAACTTTCATCTTTTCATGTATATCTATTACTTGATGCAAATTTCGATTAAACAATTAAACAAAATTCTATCATACGAAAATTGCAGGATTTCAATTATTTTTTTATTTCAATTTATTTTATATTATTATTTTTTTTTTTTGTTGCAATCCAAGATTTAATCAAAATACGCCTCTCCTCCACCACCTGAATTTATTTTGTTTTATTTTGAAAAAAATATATTAGAATATAACAAAAAAAATTTTATCAAAAAAAAAAAAAAAAATTTTACCATCGTCATCAAATGCATCATCTGCCTCTCCATTATCAAAGTAACTTTCAACATAATCCGTAGCATCCCCATATTCTTCGTCTTCCTGAAATGGTTCTATCTCGGCATATTTTTCTATTTCATTTTCAACGACATGCTATATAATTCATGTATTAAAATCATACCTGATATTTAAACTATGCAGAAATTCTGAATCAAATGGGTTATAAATACCTCTACATTTTTAGCCTTTTCTTTATTTTCTTGTTCTAGCAATTGTCCAAATGTCAAATCAAAATCAAAATGAACCTTCCTTTGAGTTTCTGTAAAGGAAAAAAAAAATGTTAATAATAATAATAATGTAAATGATAAATAATTGTTGATAAATTTATAATACCATTTGTAGAAATTGTTGCTATTATTGAATCATCTTTAACCGTATGTAATTCATGTGGGAAGAATGCCAAATCTACATGTTTTGATCAACTTTTCATTATATAATAATTTTTAATAGTTCCTAAACTGCAAGGACTCAAACCTGTCTTAATATCTCGCAATGAATGTTTTGTTTTCTTTTTTTTGAATTGATCAGAATATCGTTGAATATCTTTTTTTTTAATAAAAAAAATAAAATTTGTCATTTATAAACAAAACATTTGATTTTTATAATAGAATCATACCAGGTGGTGGTGGTGGTGGGGTTATAAAAAAAGCAGAATCTTTGAGAGCTGCTTTATATCCAAATAATGCATTAAGCATTTTATGTTCATCTTCGGAGGGTGGTATTGGTTCTTGAAATTCAATTCCCTATACAATTTCGAATTTGAGATTTAACTTCAAATTATAAAGTTGATTAAAAGAGCTATTTTAGTTGAAAAGTATATGGTGAAATACAGCTGATGTGTCGTTTGA
>CAJVPQ010003990.1:0-10105 GCA_910591825.1 Funneliformis caledonium | reverse complement strand
GATGATAATAATTTAATAAATAATAATAATAAAATATAAGAATAAAATAAATTAAATAAAAACGTTGACTAAGTTAAGAATGCTAAAGGAGTTAATAACGTTAATCGTTCATCAATCTTTGTGGCGCAGTAAGATCGACTTCACATGGTATCAATGGGAAACATATATTAAGCAAGACAAGCAAATTTCAAAAGGACATTAGAATGCAACATGTAATTTTTGTGAAGCTTTTTAATATAAAGACTTCCCTACTATTATGAAAAACTATTTAGGTAATTTGTGTGTAATAATTCTGGTTAAAATTTATGATTTATTTTTAGAATGACTAGCAGCAAAAACAGCTGAAACAACTTCAAAAAAATGAAAGCTTAATGATCAGTCAGCTCAGCTAACTTAGTCAAAACTTTCAGATTATATTAAAAGTACTAAATTAATGCTTAAATATAATAAAAAAATTGATTGTACATTAGTAAAAGCATTTATTATTTATGAGATTCCTTTTCATATTATTGAAAATCCTTTTTCATAGAATTGCTAAAAATATTATGACTAGCATATGATTCTCCATCAAAAGATATTCTTTTTGATCATTAGTTAGCATAAGAAACTACTTTTGTTAATTAGGCAATAATCAAAGAATTGAAAAATTCAGAAAATTTAACTTTAGGTATCTTAATTAATTAATTAATTATTTTTATTTTATTTTTATTTATTTATTTTTATTTTTATTTTTTTATAAAATTAAAATTAAAATTTTTTTATTTTATTAGCTTGTAATGGTTAAAATAATCCTTCTAATAAATCTATTTAAAATTTCATTATATATACTTCTGATTGTCATCAATACTTATAGAGCCTTTGAAACATATCTAGCAAAAAACATACATAAGAACTTTTAGCTGAAGAATTAAATCAAGTTTAAAAAAAAATTGATCCAGAAAAATTCTCAGCAGTTGTAACAGATGCTAGTATTAATGTGTAAGCTGCTCATCATATTATTACTAAAAAATATCCAAGTATCTTAAATATTAAATGTATTGCACACGCTATAAATCTTATCTCAAAAGATATTTGCAGAATTCTATTTGCAGATCGAATATTTAAATACTGTATTGTAATACTTTAATTACTTATTATAAAACAAGTTATCTTGCAAGTAAATAAATTTATAAAAATATTAAATTTTTTTTTGTTTATTCATTAAATAAAATAATTTAAAATAGGAGATTTACTTAAACTTTGGCTGAAAAAAATTTTATTGAAGAAAGAGGTTTTAATGATAGGTATGTACTCGTTAGTATACTATGTATAATTGTATATTTTCTATTATACAATATAAAATATCATTAGAATTAGTAAATTAAAAATTAAATATTAGATAAAAATATAAATTGAATTAATTTAATTTTTACTAATATATTTTATTATAGATTTGTAATAATAATTCAGATATTTTAAGTACTTTAATACAATCAATATTACGCAAAAGAGCATTTTTTGATGATTTACATGCTTTAGCATTTGTGCTTTTTCCAATCAAATTAGTTATATTTACTCTTAAATTACAAAATTATTTATTAGCAGATTGTTTTATTAGTTTGACGCATTTAGAAGCAGCAATTAAAAAATTGCCTAAAATGATCATTGTACTTTTTAACAATAGGCAATTACTATTTTTAATAAATAGTTTACTGAATTTGATGATAATGCTTATATTTTATGTTTTTATTTACATCCTAAATATAATGGTAAGAAAAATTTTATTATATTATAAAAATTTTTAATATTTTAATTTAAAATTATTATAATTAAAAAATATATTCTTAAATATGATATAGGCAAGAGAAACATTTTGACACATTATTCTTACAGCAGATAAATATTATAAAAGTATGGGTAAAACAGCAAAAGAAAGAAGTATATTAATAGTTCAAATGAGAAGTTATCAATATTGTAAAGCACCCTTTAACATACTTTTTGATAATAATGAATGTTCATCTACTTGATGGTTTTCGCTTGAGAATAGTTTTTTAGAAAATGAAGATTATATTTATTAATTAGCTAATAAATTGTTTTCTATAACATTACATGCAGCCAGTTATAAAAGAATCTGGTTAACATTAGGATAGTATTATGGTAAATATCATACATAACTCTCTTTAGAAAAAATTAAAAATATGCAAAAACTTTCTACTTTTTATCTTGCAAACTCAAAAAATGAGTTACCTTATTTTTCTATTAATAAAACTATTGAAAATTTATATGAAATATTATATAATGCAGAACTTTATAATGACGAAAATTTAAAAAAAGAATTGATTAATAAAAATACAGAAGATTTTACATTTTCAGAAGAAGAATTACTTAAAATTGAAAAGTTATTAAATATTGGTGTAACTGCTTTTACAAATAGTTTAGGCAAAATAATTAGTGATATTTTAAATTTTTTCAATATGTTAATGATCTTTATATTATCATTATGTCATATGATATTTTTACAGATTTTTTTTTGGTATTAATTTTACAGAAATAATTTGCATTATAATTTTTTTAATAGTAATAGTAATAAAAAGTTATTGAATTGAATAAATAATAAAGTTTTTTTATTATAATTTGTGAAAAATAAAAATTTAAATATTTACTATAAATCATGCATATTTTATTAATTCAGATAGTATCAGATATATCAAAAGATTTAGGATATTTCAGATTTATATCAGATTTTTGTCTTAATTACGAAATTTAGGATTATAGTTTCAGATCATTCATCAAAATCTAAAATATTTCAGAATTGAAAATAGGGTTTCACCTAAAACTTTAGTATAAACTAAGTTAAATTTTTCTGTAATATTAAGTCATCCTTTTACAGAAAGAAAAATATAAAAAAACTTTACTCTTATTAAATAAATTATAAAACTAAATTCTTAAAACAAATTCTAAAGTAACTGAAAAATATCAACATTACAAGAACTTTTAGAAAATATAAAGTTAGAAAAAGTTAATAATCAATATATTTACTATATGATACTGGAAGTCCTATTATTTTATATCAAGAAAATGATAACTGTCAGTTATGACAATATCTTGAAACAAGTATGTATAAAGATAATATAACATATGAATAAACTTATTCTTTTAAAAGAAGTCATATCACTTTTTTATATTTGAAATAAAGCAAAAGGTTTTTAGTTTAAATTAATATGAATCTGAAGATTATTTTAATAACTAACTTTTCAAATTATTTATTTATCTAAAAAAAAAATAATATAATATCTTCTTAATACAAATAACTAAATATAGTTAAATTAAATATTAAATAATAAAAGTATTATACTATTATAATATAATATTATATTATTTCTAATAATTTTTTTTTATTAAGTAAAAGATATTTTTTATAATAAAATATAATTTTTTACTTATATAAATACTTTGCAATATAAAAAAAAAAATTTAAAAAAATTTTTTTTTTATAGTTTCTTTTAAAAATACTTATATAATAAAGTTAAAGTTTAAGAAAACTATTAAAATAATAATAATAATAATATGAAATTTACTATTATCACTGATAGTGATCATCACTAATATTATAAATTTTCTTTTTTAAAAATTGTGTAAATTTGTCAAAATTCAAATTACCTTTTAAAATTATGTAATATTTAACTTTCTAAGAAAGGCATTTTAGTCAGAATTATAAATTTTAGTTAAAATTGGAAGTATAAAAAATAACATGTGATAAATATGATTTACATTTAAAAATTCTTTATTTTCAAAATATATAGTAAAATGAAACATATAAAGTATAACACAAGATAACAAATTATTTATATATAAAAATCACATGATACTAGCGATAATTGCTTAGTGAAACAAATAAATTTTTTTGAATTAAAAAAACAAAACTTCTATAAAAAAAATATCATAATTATATTTTTAACTTTAATTTAAATAATAATATATAATCAATTCTTATAAATAAGAAATTATCATAATAAAAAAATTTCCATATAAAATTAAGTGATTAACATCTAAATTATCCTATAAATAAAATTCTAAATTCTTATATAAAAACATTATAATACAAAAAAAAAATTTATGATTAATTTATAAATTAAATAAATTTTATTTTAATAAATTTTATAATTATAAAAAAATAATAACCAAACTTATAAAATCTATAATTATTTTAATATAAATAATTATTAATACCTTTTTTATATTAATCAATAATATATATAAATCATAAATTTGGATAATTTTAATATTTAAAAATTAACATTAATTTTTTTGTTAAAAATATTTTGCAAACTCTTACTATCATTAGAACTTTGTTTTGAAAATTATTATTTATTAAATGACAGTATAACCCAAAAATCAATCTTCATTTTCAAATTCTTTAGCAAGAGAGTCAACTTTTTTAAATTGCCAACTCCAAGTAGCATTATATAAGAATGGTCTTAAATCAAATCTATTATCATCTGGGCTATAAGCTTCAGCATGATATGATGGTGTTAATGTAGTCATTTTATGACGATTTGTTGAATAATAGAAAAAGAACTTTTTGACTTTTTCAGCGACCTATTATCGCAATGTTTAGAACAAAAGTTGAATAAAAAAGCTGAACATCAAATAAATAATATTTTTTACCTGAGTAGGATTTAATTCTGCTCCCCAATCATGTACAAGTTTCGAGAACATCGAAAATGGACCACATCGTTCTATTTTTCTTAATTTTCCAAACGTTGATAATTCATCATATGTCATTCCCATATCAGCCTATAATAAAATAAAGAATTAATCCAATGTAAAAAAATTGCTTTAAGTCTGAATTTACTAATACAAACCTCATCGCCTTGAACGTAATCATGAGTTATAGGTTCAAGTTCGGCTGTTGGAATCGCAGTAAGAAATCTTATTTTTTTCAAAAAAAAAAAAAAATTTGAAATAAATAATGTGCTATCCTTTCAATTCCTTGTTCGTAAAAGTCAAAATAACTTACCCATCGAGAATTGGAATATTAAATTCATCTCTTGCATAAGTAATAAATCTACATAGATCTTTCTTGCTAATCGATCCAATGGGATTGATATCGGCACTTGAGCAATCATATTTAGTTAGGTAGCCTCGAAGACTAGAAGAAAATTTTTATTAACGCCTTTAAAAACTACAACAATAATAACATAACAAGCTCTTACCATTCATCAACATTTGCGCTACCAAGAACAAGTAACGAACCATCCCGATTTCTAACCCATGGCATAAGCTGCGCAAAAAGGTATGAAAGTACCATTCTTAACCTTGACTTAAAGCAAACTTATATTAGTATATTGAGTTATGGTGCGCAATAATAAAACAAAAAATTGTATATATACTTGAATATTTTGAAGTGCCAAATTCTCGACATTTGAACCACCGTGAACTCTAAATTTTGGCACTTTGTTAGTGACTAAATTAAACAATGCTTGCATTGAAGTTACAATATCATCCATATTAAAATCAATATGATAACTATAATTGAGAAATTTTGATGTAAATTATATGAAGTTTAATAAATCATAATTAAATCGAGAACCTTCGAACCTGCCTATAGCATCTGCTAAATTCTTGGCGCGTTCTCGCGTCTCTTTGCTTGAATTCTCGGTTCCCATATAACATGTATGAAATATTCGACTAAATGATATATGTCAATTCAATAATAATAATAATAATAATAATAAATAACAAAAAAAAAACATGACACAAAAATATTTATTACTTTGCAAATTCTCGAGGATCCTTGGGAATATAATCTGAATTCTTTGTCTCTCCTGCTATTCTTCTTGCAGCATTAATAACTTTAGTATCTATGTATAAAAATATATAAAAAATATATATTTCAATAATTAAATATTCGCGCTATTTCGAATTAAACGAGCAAAAGTATAATACCTCCATTTTCCGCTGCTTCCACGATGAGACGGCACATGGAATGCACTATAGTTGCCGTAGCGCAACTATCGATTCCTCCACTAAGAGGTAAGAAATATCCACTCGTTTTTGATCTTCGAAGATAATCCCACAGCCAACAAGCTGGACCCAAGCTAATGAAACTTTGTTAGCATCTCTAATTATCAAATTTCACTTGAATATAAAATTTCTTTACGTGATTTCTTGCTCAGGTGTATGATAAAATTCTTTAGTAGGCTTAGTTGGACGAATAAGAATTTTTTTATTTATTTGCAGTTGAGATAAAGCCATAGGAACCTCAATACGTTGGTATTTCGGAGTGTTTACGGCTTGCATTCCTCGGCTGCTTATACAACGATATGAACGTACATCTTCTATATCAATGGTTGCCGTAACTACTTCCTTAAATGTTTAAATTTATAAAAAAGATAAAAATCAAAATGTTGAATAATAATTTTTGCTGTAATTTAGAACAGCAATATATATATATTACCACATCTTTTAAAGAGAATTGCGAGCCTTGAGCAACAATCTGACCATTAACCGCGATTAAAGCACAGCCATCATAATATAACCTATCTCCATCACACCCTTGTTGATTAGAGTACAGATAAACCCCGCCATTCTATAACAGATGGATTAAGATTTTATAAATATATGAAGAGACTACAAATGCGCGTAATCAAAGAATACCTTCAAGGTTGCTTCTTTAATCATTTCTACACGTCGGTAAAGTTTTCGAAGTTCATGATGACTGCCGCTGCTATTAGTTATGATTTCAACCCCATCTAAACCCATACTTATATTTGGGCTAAAATTTACAAGTGTTTTGTCAAAAGTTTAACTGAGGCAAAATAATCTTCTTTTGTCATATTTACCTATTTGGCGTAAATAATTCTTCACACATTTCTACACCGACGCATGTATCAATTGTAGAAATCACTGCGTCACCGATAGGAACTGTAGACTTTCAAAGAAAATATTATCATTTTTATTAAAAAAAAAATAAAATAAAATAATAAAATAAAAACATAATTCATAGTGACTTACTTGACCAGTAATATCTCTTATAATTCGTGGGAGATGAAATTCCTCAACGTATCGTGCAGGTGCCCAAGCAGAAAAATATCTCAACTCGCGATAATTACCATCATTTGCAAGAAACAATTTTGGGCGAATCAATAAAACTTTTCCATTAAAGATAATAACTCGACAATTATACTTGACATTTTTATGGGCGACGGGCCTTAATTAATAAAGAATGTGAGGCTAGATTTATTATAACAATATAAATCTGATATGAAACGCTATGATTGGCGCAGCAAAGCTTACATTCCAATATCAAGCAATATATTTCTGGTTTCTTCATTTTGCAATATTTTCCCCAACATTTCCCATGAATGCAAATAAGTATCTCCTAAAGAAACCATTCGATATCTGAAATTACTTTTTTATATAAGCTAAACTTTAATATATACTATGAACACATTATCGTTATTAACCTTCTAAAAAATGATCAAAGCATCCATAACCACTAAAAGGATGATACATATATTAAAAAATGGATCAATTTATTAATCGAAGAAAAAACGAATTTTTATTATACGTTATTTCAAGTTCTGGTCCAACCCGAAGTGTAGCACCTTTTTCTTTAGCAATACAAATGCTTTCTAAAATACGTTCCAAGTTGCCCTCAAAATCCAAAGCCCATTGGTTAAGAGAACAAGTTGCGACAACTATAAGATGTTCCATGATAATTGTTATTTAAAAATCAAGGTGTAGGTAGCGTCAAACAAATAAATTGGAGCCATTTATAGGGAAATCTAATTTTCATGTGTTAAAAGATAGGCACATCTTATTCCGAATGAGTAATTACATGTACATCATAAATTAATCTTAATATGATGATTAAAATTCTTTTTGTTATTATTAAATTATAAATTTTTAAAAATTAATTCTTCAAATTAATGCCGTTTTAATTGTGGATTAAAGATTTCAATTAAAGTAGGATGCTGTAAATTATTATTAAACCATTGTAAGTGTTGAGTTAGTGAAATACGTGACGCAATCTTGTTCATCCCCGTAATACAAAGTTTGTGACGTAATGCGAGAAAGGTCAACTGTTTATTCTTATGTTCGCTCCAGAAACAAATTTGAAAATAATTATGCATGATTTTTAATAGTATTGTAATTTGTAATTTAATTGTAATTGTAATAATGTATGCATAACAGTGTAAATAGAGTAATAGTATAATAGAAAAGTAATAAATAAAATAATAAAATAAATAAAAAGCATCAGTGTCAAATGATTCAAATGCAATTGTATCAAATGTATCTGCATTCGTTAGTTAAAGATCAAAAACAAATACACAAACAAATTAATTGATTTCGCTAAAATAAAAATGCACATGCTGGTTATATGCAATGTTCAATTTACAAAAGAAAAAACCCATAATCATTCAGTTCTTTAAAATACATGATGAATATTAATGAATTTGTAAGTCAGGATATTCTTCAAAAATATAAAGTAAGAGAAGAAGAAATACCTAACTAATACAAAATATGTCTTATAAGGCAATGTAAAACTTCACAACAAAAAGGCTAGAAAAACTGAAGAAGAGATAGAAAAACACTGAGTACATGATAAAGAGCAAAAATGATAATATAATCAGATAAATAATGAGATATTTATATTATTTTTAGACTTATACAAAAAATATTATCCAAAATCAAGTCACATAAAAAAATAGAGTAAGAGAGATCACTAAAAAACAAGAAGAGCATATGTCACATGTAAGCAATGAAAACATCTAAAGAGAATTTAAAATCAAAATTTATAAGAGACTAGATAAGATAATGCTACTGATACTCTTGTTAAACTACTTTTTGCTAATATCTTAGCAAAATATTCTGAAAAATTTTGAAACAAAATTAATAAAATTTAACATAATCATTATTTAATATATAATGAAAGTTTTTCATTTAAAACTCTTATTAAAAGAGAATGCTGATTATGCTATATTAAAATGACTCAACAAAAAAAGTTTTTTTCAAAGAATAATATAGATTCAGAAAAATACTTGAAGAACTCAAGATCTAATAGAAATTGTAAAAATGTTAATTTCATAAGTTTTTTCTATTATATTAGTATATAGACTTTACAAAAAATAACATAGATATTGTAAAAATATAATTAAGACATTCAAGAATTTATCACAAAACTTTCTTATAATCTATTATTATTAAATATGCTTATAATACATCATCAATCTATAAATTTATTTTCTTAAAAAGTAATAGATTTAATTTAAATTAAATTTTAATTTCAAGGATATATAAAATCAGTTTTCTATAGATTAATCACAGATTAGTTTGTAATTTCTTCAAATATGTATTTTTTTTATATATGATTTTTTTATATCTCAATAAAGATTTTATAAAAATAATATATTTTAAAAAATATATATTTTTTAAAAAGTAAATAAATATAATAAATATATAAATACATATTTTTTTACTTTGTATTACTCTTCACTACTTTATTTATTATAATATTTTATAATTTATCTATCTATTACATCACTATATATTATAATATTTTTTTACAACCAACTATTATATCAATTTGTGTCATGCTATTTTTTACAAAAAAAACTTAAATAAATATATTTTCTTGAAAAAATTATAAAAATACTAATATAATTAATAATTTTATTTCAAATATTAACCTTTTTATTTTAAACTAAATAAATAATGCTAAAATTTTAAATTTATTTAATTTAAAAAAAAATTAAATTTAATAATAAATTGGTAAGAATTTTAAATTATTAATGTTTTATTTTAAAGTTAGAATTCTTGTATATAAGAAGTTTGCTAGAAAAATCTGATTCTAAAAATTTTTTAATAAAATTTTGATTTTTATTACATTTTAATTATTAATGTTATTAGATTAAATATAATAAAATCATAATTTTAGTTAAAAAAATCTCAGAGTCTAATTTTTCTAACAAACTTTTTATATAAATAATTATTATCTATGATATTAATTAGCAATATTTTTTGATTATATATTTAATTAATAAAAATAATAAAAGATTTAAGTTAAAATTAATAAATATTAAATAATAATATATTCTTTAATAAAGATAAATAAATAAAA
>CAJVPQ010003989.1:0-10107 GCA_910591825.1 Funneliformis caledonium | reverse complement strand
AAAATTGGTGAATAGCGGATTAAACGAATTAATTAACAGTTTGCAAAAAAAGAATCCGCCAAGTAACGTTACTCCAATTCCTAATGAATTAATAAGCACCAGGTCAGCTCAACTATTAAACTCAATTCAAGCTGAACTTGAAATTGACGGGGTATTACCACCGGACGACTTGGAAGATGAAAGGTCAAATGAATTTGTCATGGAAGTGAATGAATCATCATCTCTTAAACCCATTAAACGACACGAGGACGATGGCTTGAAAACTGAGTTGGTTATACTACAAAGTCAAATGAATAGATTAAGAACCGAACAAGACAAATTAACTTTAAATATTGATCAACATCGAAAACAAAAAAATGTCAAAGTTCATGGAGAATCAAGCAATCACGCTTATAAACGTTTCACCCGCATGGTTGATTCCAAGGAAAGCTTGGATGATAGTGATAGTAGCGGAATGGATACCGAAAGAGATGAAGATTCTTACGCGGAATTAATTAAGAAGCAGGAAAAAGAAATTAATATGCTTCGTCAAAGGATTAAGATTTATGACAATCAAATCAAAGAGTATCAGTCCGTGAATGGTGTGGTGAACGCAAGTCACATGATCGACACGGACGAAGCAAAAGGCATCAAAGGTGAATTCAAGAATTTACAACGATCGTTTCATAAATTCACGAGCGTATCGGGCGAGGTGGAAATCAAAGAAGCAAATTCTCTATTGGAATTATACCAATTGGAATCATTCCAGGATAACTCCAAATCATCAAAGATACATTTGGCCGCAGCACTGGAAGCACGTTTGTTATCAACACTTCAAGAAGAAGTTGAAGGTTACTTTGCAGTAACGAAAAAGAACTCATATTTGGGAGAAGATTATGATGACAATCAACTTGAGTTGGACCTAGTTGAAACCACTGAAAAATTAGTTGAATTACTAAATCGATTTGCAAACGCTCGTACCAACGGAGACGAATCTCTCAAGAAAACATGCAGCGAATTTCGTTCTCTAATCTATTCTACACTAAGTACCTACTCCTTTAAAAAATCTGGAGATGAAACACATCCATTTATAAATTCATTGGTGTCACAGTTCATAAAATTCATGGAAGCATATCGTGCATTCTCATCGACGACCGAGATATCGCAAGTTAAAGAAGAGGCGAAGCAAATTATCTTGGAATTTATTTCTCTTGTTTATTTCAAATTAAAATCTTTTGATCCTCAACCGGAATTGATTTTTTATGATCAATGTTCAGACGTTGACGAACGCAAAATGAAAGGCGCTTGGAGTAAAGCCGATTCATTAAATCAAGAGGTTGAAATTTGTTATTTCCCCGCTGTTATAAAAAATAATACCTCTCAGAATGTTCCGATCAGCAAAGCTCAAGTGTTGACTCGACCTCGTTATAAACCAACGACACAGATTTAAATGACAAGAAAAAGTTTTCCATTTTAGCAAAATGTATATAGAATCAAAAAAAAAAAATTCCTTGTAAAATATTTAAAAACGTTCACTTATTCAATTATTGCGGAAAAAAAGGGTCGTGTTGTCAATAGAAAACACATCTCAAATAGATCTTATATTTATACATTGTACACATTACAAAAAAAATAAATAAATAAATAAATAAATAAAGTAAAAGCTAAAGAAGAAAAGAGATGTATTTATAAATATGAAATTTTAATTTTACAATATTTTTATGTCAAGTTAGGATTCAATGATATCTAACATGATTAAACAGCAAAGAACCAAAACAATTTCCAGAGAACGATGATCTCTAACATCCCGCCAAGCATTTGTCAAAATACATAAATCACCAATCATATTCCAATCCTCATGTTTCCTCTTCAAAGTAGCAACAACCTCTTTCTTCTTCTTTCTCCTAATTACACTAGATAAATCATATTCGATTATTTCACAAATTAAATCAGAATCTTTTGAACCATATAAGGTTGGTTTCCACCTATAATCTCTCCCTTCAAAATCAAAATGCCAGGTATTACTAAATGTGCCTGTTCTACGTAATTCAGTTTCCATTTGAAGGGTGTGAATAATGATCAATGGTTCTCCTACCAAAGAAATACGCTTCGCTTCTCCTATTATAAAATCATTATATACTTGCCTAAGTATACTATGATACAATGGAGAATCGCCGTGTCTTATGACTTGTTTTGAATATATTGCATGTAAAATTGGCTCTTCTTCACCACTTAATTCGGGTATATTTACGATTTGATTGACAACATCTTTTTTATCGTCTTTAATAATTTCTACCTTTTCCAATTCTGGATTAACAACAAATTCTTTTGGTATGTTAATAGGATAAAGTATTTCGATATCATTAACTGAATTCGGGGATGTACGAACTACAACATAATTTAACGCTTCTTTAAACACAGCTAATTCATCAAGTGAAAGTTTTAAACATTCTTCCTTTGGTAATTTATCACCGGGAAGAGTTGAAGTTGTGTGTTCTGATATGGTTTCTGTCTCCGATTGCTTTTTATTTCTAATAATTGTTGACATGATTAAAATAAAAATGATAAATTTTATTGTAATGGGAAAAGAATCTTTTTTAATAAATTTTCTGAAAATTCATCACGTGTGCTACACGCAAATTTATTACGTGTTACCCGAATTCATAATAAATTATGATTGGCTCAGGTAAATGTCAACTTGTTAAAATTTTCGTTCGGAGTTTTGTAAATCCGAAACTTTATTTCCTAATGGATCATCCTATATTATTTTCCAAATCGTTTTTATACTACCCAAAATGTGATATGGTATTAGTATGGGGATGAGTGCTAAGAAAAAGGGACCAAATTGTAAAAAAATTTAATTTTTAAATGATTACACTTAGAAATAAATGTTTGAAATCATTTTTCCTTCCCCCCCCCCCCCATATAGTTTTATGATGCTCAAGTTGAATTGTATCAAAAAAGGTAATTTGAATAATAATGCCAAGTTTTTTGCCACACGTGATTTTCAATATCCTTTTCGACTATTTTGTAATTTAATATCTCTACTTCCAAAAGTGGTTGAAGTTAACAATTCTACCAAGATTTGTCGTTAATATGGTGCAGATCATCTAAAAGTCAAACAGTCCGAATTTTTTTTTGCCGATCATAAACATATCATGTGATCTTTATCCAATCAAAACAAGCACGTGATTAAAATTATACGTGATTTGATATCAAAATTATCGATTGTGATTATAGTTAAATTAAAAAAATATTGTTATTCAATTTGTTTTATTTAATTCTTCTAATACATTTTCAGGAATTTTTCTGTGTGATTTATATTTCTTAGCAAGCATATTCTGCTAAAAAATTTATTTAATATATCATTTTTTATAAATGAGTTAAGCAATATATAAAACTTACTCAAGCCCTGTGGCAAATTTTCCTTTCTTATCCTGGTTTGCATTTTTTAATGCAGCTTTTCTTTTGTTAAATTCTAAAAAAAAAAAAAAAAAAATCAATTAATATTGTGTTACAAATTTTCACGTGAAAACATTCATTTCATTGGACAAAATCGATGTCACATGACTAATCATATGTTTAAAATTTAAGCATTTTATAAGAAAATTGTCAATTTTCAAATGCCTAATGCTTAAAATTTTTCTAGTTAATTAAAGATTCGAAACCATAAATTTTATTTTCCATTGTCTATAATATTATTATTATGGATTGTTTTCTCTTTATAATGTGTAAAAAAAAAAAGTTTTAGGATTTTGAAATTTGATGATTTTATTTCCATTTATAGATGATCTGCACCATAGTGCTTTTAAGGTATTAAAACTTTTTTTTGAAAAAATAAATTGTCTTTAAAGGGTACAAGTTTTTCATAAAACAACAATTTTATACAAATAAATTATGATTGGACACTGAAGAAGTGTAGCTTGCTAAATCAATCAAAGATATGATACAACATATTCAACTTATCAATGCAAGATAAAATAGAGGAATTTAGTATAGAATTATAATATAAGTAAACTAGGAAATGAGAACCGTTATATGTCCAGAGCGATTTTTAACCTTTTTTTTATATTAGGATGTATGCTTTTATTCAAATAATAAAATCATTGTAATAAAATCATTGTAATAAAATTGTATATAATATGATCGTCATTAATAAATATAACAATGAAGTGATTGAATGTAACATTAAAATGTAACACAAATTGTAATATCATCTAACAACGTTTTTAATATGCAACAAACCACATATAAGCCACAATAACAAGAATACTGAGCTTTTATTCTCGAGACATTTGTTAGTTCGCATCTACTATGATAAAATGCGCAATAAAGTTAACTCTAACACTTTTCAGAAACATAAATTAAGAGAAAATGAAACGTCTGAGCATCGTGAGGCTCATCTTGTTAAGGAACTCAAAAAAAATGGAAAAAAAAGGAGGTAGAAACTACCAAAGAATGGAATGCACATCACACATATAACCGCGAACGAAAACGCCTAATAGTAGCAAATAAAAATATTAAAAACCACCATAATCCAATGCAGCCGCAGCGGGATCAAGTCATGAAGCTGCAGCAACCACAGCCGCAGCAGCAATGATTTATAAAGTCACAACCGTAGCAGAATCGAGGTATGCTAGAGTAGGACCGAGACATTCTAAAGCAGCAAGATCAGAGTGTCAAAGTCCCATCTGAACTCAGTAAATCTGAATGAGACCTTTTACGAAAGTTTCGCAATAAAATGGACAAATTAAAACATAATCTTTGCCTTATATACAATGAGAGTTTTCCGTCTATAGTGCTTGTAAAAGGAGAATGCCACCGCTATTATAGTGAAAAGACTTACCCAAAGAAATTCTCTGCAGAAAATAGCATGGATCCCGGTAATGTACCTGATGAACTCCAAGGGCTTATAGAAATTGAGGAGATGTTGATTGCTAGAGTCTTTCCTGTAATGTCTGTTTACAGACTTCATAGAAGACAATGTGGATATCGTGGAAATGTAATTAACTTCCTCCAAGATGTACAAGAATTTGCTACTCACCTTCCTCAGCATTCATCGTCATTAGATGTACTTGTTATACGTTATGAAACTGCAGATAATTTGGCAGCATTCAGAGATTTTACTGTCCATCGTATCAAAGTTGCTCGTGCGCTACACTGGCTAAAAGAGAACAATCATTATTATACTGATATTATAATAGATGATGAGGTTCTTTATTCTTTGCCTACCAGTGGATCTATTGATGACCGCCTTCAGAAAACTCAAATAGTTGCCGAGGATTTAGATAATGAAGATGAGAGTAATAAAGGTGATGCAATTACACGCACTTTTATTTCACTTCTTCCTTCAACTTATCGTGAAAATGTTACCATTCAAAATACCCTTGATCGCGTGCAAAACTAAAACCGCCTCATAGAATGGTCACAGATCAGTAACAATCCTATCAATGAATTCCAAACGCCAGGATATATTGCATACGCATTCCTAATATTATATCCAACTGGATGTGCAGATCTTCGTGCAGAGCGAATTAGGGATGTCAAACCTGCTGAATACTTTAGACATCTGCTTCTATATAAAGACAGGAGATTTGCATGCCATCCTCGTTGGCGATATTTCACATTGAATTCCCAGATGTGATAGCGAGCACTACAAGAAGGAAAAGTATATGTTAAGCAAAATCTAACTAATTCTCAAATTACTGTCGCAGATATTCAGGAGAAAATAATTCAAGGTGATAATCATATTGCCGATAGAATTATGCAATTTGGCAAAGGACTGTATAGATCTTGGCAGTTTTGGAATGCAAGGCATTGGGAACTTTCAGACATGATCAAGCAAATAGGATCACAGAGCTTAATCTTCTTTACATTTAGCACTGCTGATTTGTATTGGCCTGAACTTCACAAGCTTATACCATCTAGTTTCACAGAAAAAGAGACTAATAACCAAAACATCGTCGATAATCCTCATATCGCTATTTGGTTCTTTAACAAACGATTTGATTTATTTTTTAATAATATTTTAAAATGATAATGGAATTTGGAGGATTAGTGATACTGATTCAAGTGGTAGCACCACAGTAGCGTTCATTTTCATGGAATCGGAAAGAAACGCAATGCACCTATAATAAAATGGGAACAAATGTAGAAAGACGAGAACATTATGAACAAAGTAGTACGATACCTTGATTCTCTGGTTACCATGATAAACCCAGGGCTCAACACGCCTATTTTTGATTAGCATCTGTGTAAAAAGCGTAAAGACAAAATATGCGATAATCAACAGGATTACGTTGAACTAATCAATAAGCTGCAACAACATACACGATGCAGTCCTTCGTATTGCCTTCATGTTAACCGAGATGGTCAGCAATCTTGCAGGTTCAGATACCCTAAAGAAAATGTTGAGAATACTTTTATACGTAATGATGGTCATGGTCAACCTGAGCTTGTAACAAAAATGAATGATCCATTGATCAATCTGCACAATAGGCTCCAATTGCAAAGTTGGCGAGCAAATGTCGACCTAAAACTGATCTTAAGTATCCATGCTGGCTTGCAATATATATCAAAATATGCAAGCAAAGCGGAACTGCAATCTGTTGCCTTCTCAGAAATATTGAATCGAATTTTAAGTAATAGCAATTCAGATGAATAAATACTTACCCTGGTCCAGAAATTGCTGCTATACAGTGTTATAGAGCGTGATGTTTCTTCTAAGGAAATGTGTCACATTCTCCTTAGTATTTCATTATATCACTCAAGTAGGTCATTTGTATCCTTGAACCTTAATAAAGAAACACTGAGGTGGATTCGTGGCACTGGAGAAAGTGGAGAGCTTCCTACAATCAATTCTGGACAGACAGAATAATCACTATTAGAAAGATATTGGAACTGACCTATAGAATTCGAAGATTTCACATTATATCGGCTCCATTTAACTCACAAATTCACTAAAAATAAATGGAATAAATGCAAAAAAGAAAATATTGTACATATCTTTTCACGTCTGTCAGCCTTGAGTGAAGGTCCTCAATAGGAAGAATTTTGCCGTGTAAAAGTTCTTCTTCACGTTCGTCATTGAGATCTCCAAACAGTTAACCGAAAATGAAACTATTGCATGATCAGTTTTATATGATCAGTATCTTGAAGAGATCAATGCTAACCCAATTGACCTTATTGGACCTCCTATTGAAAACGAAAAAAATGAAATCATTAGTGAAGATGATGATGAATTACTCGAAGATGATAAGAAGGACGAATTTCGACCCAATTGGATGTTTTTAGTAGAAATAAGTCCAAATGCAGTTATCAATTGCCCTTCTGACCTAGGATCTCGTGATATGGATCAGAATCATAATTGGATCAATGACGCAAGAAAACGATACTCTAATAATGATCTTATGGATGCTGATACCTTTGTGGATAGAAATTCTGGTAATGAGCAAAGGAATACTGAGGAAGAAGAAAATGTGGATATTGTGAATTATGAAATGCTAAACGAAAATCAAAGGATGGTCTTTAAACGAATAGAGTCACATTACGGCAATATGCTCATGGGCAATCAAGATAAGCTATTAAAAATCATTGTTATGGGAACAGTAGGAACTGGAAAGACCTTCTTGATTAAAGCAATCTGAAGATGACTTCAGGAGATGGTAGGAATAGAGTCAAAATCACCTGTATCCGTGCTCGTATCAACAGGTGTTGCAGCATTCAATATAAGCGAGACAACGATCCATTCGTCCCTTTCAATACCAATAATTACTAATAAAAACCTTGATATAAAAGACGAACGGCTAAAGCTGTTTCAGAATAGGCTGCAAGATGTAAGCTACATTATAATTGATGAGAAAAATATAGATGGCTGTCGAATGCTTGGTTTAATCGATATGCGGCTCTGACAAGCTTTTTCTGAATACAATAATCAACCCTTTAGAGGCAAATCAATTATTTTGTTTGGCAATTTTGGCCAGCTTCTGCCTGTGCTTGATCTTTCCATATACGTCAAGATTTTGAAAGATACATTATCTAATAATGATCTTGCAGCATACAACCTATTTAAAGAGATGTACAAGCTTGATGTTGTTCAGCGCCAATCTGAAGATTCCCAAGAACAGCAGGAATTTAGAGAAATCCTCTTAAGATTGTGCAATAAAGAATCTACTTTAGCCGACTGGAGGATTTTACTACAAGATTTGAAGGAAATCTAAGTAGAATAGAGCACAATAGATTCTCCGATGCTACATATATCTTAACGAGATGGATTGACGTCAATAAAATTAATATAGACCAACTTAGGTTTCTCAATGTCCCTGTTGCTAAGATTCTTGCTGTGCATACAGGTGGTAATGAAGCCAAAACAGCTGACACCGATATTGCACATGACCTTGAACCACAATTGTTACTGGCAAGAGGAGCGCAGATTATGCTTACTATAAATCTGTGGACTAAAGCTGGTTTGGTTAATGGTGCAATAGGAACAGTCCAAGATATCCTGTTCAGTGAAGATCAAGAACCGCTATTTCTTCCTATAGCAGTTCTTATTTCTTTTGAGAACTATAAAGGTCCTACCATTGCCAGCCTAGAGGGTATAAAAGTTATCCCAATCGCATCCATTCAACGTACCTAAGAGGGTAAGTCTGAAACATTATGCTCACATCTACAAGTTTCCGTTCATCTTTCGTAGGCCATTATAGTATACAAAAGCTAGGGTCTTACATTATAGAAGGCTATAATAGATCTTGGTGAAAAAGAATTTATGGCTAGTCTCTCGTTTGTGGTGGTGTCTCGGGTTCATGCATTTGAAGATATCCTTTTCAAAACCTTCAATTTTAAGAGACTCTAGTGCATCAAAGACTGCAGAAGGTTAAAGATAAGAAAAACGAAGAAGAGCGCTTGATCTCTATGATACCTAATAATTGAATATAAACTTTCAAATAAATAACAATAAAGAAAAAAAACATTTTTTTTTAATAAAACTTAGTTTTTATTTATCATTATCATATTAAATAAAGCTCTCGATTTTTACAAATAGAACTATCCTAATTTACTAATCTAATACTACTAATCTAACACTACTAAAACGAAGCAAAAAGAAGTGAGAAGGATAAAAAAAAGTGGCTTATTACTATTGTTTTACATAAGATTATGATTGTTTTTGATTATCGATTTATCAAATATCCAATCAAAATTTATGCAGCGTGACTTTGAAAAATTCACGTGACAGATCAATTTTCATTCTAACTCCTAAAAGTATAATGTCCTACACTTCGCTTCAGACAATAAATAAATAACAATATAATGATAAATATAACTTAATAGTAAATTAATATCTTTTAGGATTTTTGCAATTATTAAAATAGAGCAAAAAGAGGTGAAAGGTGGACCTATACTATGAAAAGATTATATGATCTCTTCAGGACTCAATTCTAGGATAAGTCAGGCAATAATTAAAAATGTTTAAATGATTTTTTTAGATTTATATTAAATATATTTACTTTTTTAAAATCGAGGCATACTTATAAGAGAAATCATAATTTGCCTATTACAAGGTAAATACAAAATACAAGGCAAAACTGTGATGAGCCTGCGAGACAAAATTAAAATAGTGATAAAATTACAATGTAATTACAAGGCCTACAAAGCAATAAAAATTTCGATTTTTTTTTCTTATCATTCGTTTAATTTCATTTTTTTTAGTATTATTCATTTTTTCTTTTTATATTGTATATTTAATTTCATTTTTTCTTTTTCATTTTTTCATTTAGTTTCATTTTTCTATTTCATTTTTTTATTTTGTTTTATTTTTCTAATTTCGTTTTATAGTTTCTTTTCATTTTTTCATTTCATTTCATTTTTTTAATTTTATTTTATAATTTCTTTTCATTTGTTTAATTTCATTTTTTCGTCTTGTCTCGTTCACTTAATTTTATTTTATAGTTTTATTTCAGTTTCTTAATTTCATTTTTTCGTTTCATTTAGTTTTTTTAATTTCATTTTTTCATCTTGTTTAGTTTTCTTTTTATTTTATTTTTATTTTTTCTTTTCTTTTATTTTATTTTATTTTATTTTTTATTTTATTTTTATTTTATTTTTATTTTTTTTTAAAAAAAAATTTAA
>CAJVPQ010003988.1:0-10107 GCA_910591825.1 Funneliformis caledonium | reverse complement strand
AACATGTTAAACATGTTAAATATATTTGACATTATCGACATTTGTACTTTGCCACACAATTGTTGATCCATGATCGTTAAGATCGACACCTGGTCATATTACTCCCTCCTTAAAATTTCTGTTTCAACAGAAATTTCTAGAGTACGGTTAAAAAAATCCTGATATTCCTTAGTTTTAAGTTGTCTAATCCAAGTCAATGTTAAAGAACGAGTATTCAGGATTTGTTGACTTCCTAAATTTTCAAAAAGAAAATAAATACGAGTTGAACATTGATAGTAATGCGCAGTAATTGTTTGACTTTGAAGAGTCCTTTACGTAGGCATCATGTCATCATTATTTAGTAGTTCGCCTAAGAAGAAAGCGTTTATTAAAATCCAAACACGATTTTTCATACGTTGTGTTCGTAGAAAAGCTTGATAAGTGTGTTTAAGTTTCTCAGTATAAAACATATCCTCAGTATAAAGTTTCAGTGGTTTAAAAGGCAAGTTTTGGATTGGAGCTCTTTGCAATTCTTGTAAAATGAGATCATTGATAGCGGTATTTGTCATTTTTCTTACAGACTAAGGTTGTTTAAATCTTGTATTTTTAATATTAATTTCACTGATCTGAAATGATAATCTGAGGTTCCCAATTAGCTCTTTTAAGATAAGGTTTAAGTTGATCAGCATGTGTTGGATTTTCTGAATTCGTCCGTCCAATATTCGCAGTTTATATGTACTAGGTCGTACAATATTATGAATGTAGAACGGTCCATCAAACTTATCCTTGAATTTGTCTTCATGTACGTGTGATTGTGGAACATTAAATAAAAGTACTTTGTCCCTTATTTGATAATCTATGCCCTTATATGTTTGGTCGTAACGTTCCTTTTATTTTTGCTGTTGTTGCAAAATATTCTGTTGTGCATCGTGTCGACGTCATTGTAATTGTGTTGTTAAAAGATGATGGTATTGTTTTATTGTTTGTGGCAGCTTTTGTGTGGTAGTAGGTTGTGGTACTTGAAGATCTATAGGTAGTACAGTATATCGTCCATATAGTAACTCAAAGGGTTCGTGCTTGGTTGTACCTTGTTGTGCTGTGCGATATGCGAATAAGGCTGGTGAGAGATAGACATCCCATTCACCTTGATGTTACTCAGCATATTTGGCTAAGATAGTACATAGAGTCCGATTAAAACGTTCAGTTAGTCTATTTGTTTGGAGATGGTATGGTAAAGAGAGCCAATGTTTTGTCCCAATAATATGTAATAATGCAGCTATTAGTTCGTTTTGAAATGACTTAGTTCTATCAGTTAAGATTTCCTTTGGAGTTTCATGTCTACATACAATTTCTTGAAAAATAAACTGTGCCGTTGTTTGTGCAGTACAATCAGATACAGCAGCAGCTTCAGCCCATTTAGTGAGATATTCCGTGGCAATAATGATGTATCTGTTACCTTGCTTAGTTCGTGGTAGTAGTCCTATATAATCAATCCCAATTTGATCAAAAGGTTGCCCAACTGAAATTGAGTGCAAAGGTTCTTGTTGTCTACGTCACATATTTTCACCCATTCCTTTACTATGTCGTACATCTTTGGCCAATAATATTTATGTATCAATTTATTGAAGGTTATGTCATGTCCCAAATGTCCTCCTAGGGGTTCATTGTGGATGTTGTATAAAAGAGATTTGACTTCGGTTGATTTTATAACGAAAAGAGGGTTTGAGGGGTTTTGAAAATTTTGTCGGTAAAGAAGGTGATCATAAATGACATAGTGTTTTACTTGTTTTTGTATAGACAATTATTGAATAGGTGTAGAAGATTCAGGGTATTTTGATTGGGTTAAATATCGGTAAAGGTTTTGATACAAGTTTATGTCCATGTTAAATATTAGAGCCGTTAGTCACACTGCTAACGCTTTCACTTTCACTCTAAGAAATTTAATTTGATATTCGAATTAATGGGATGGCAATCTAGAAAGAGTATCAGTGTTTGATGTATTTTGCCTTTTCGATAGTGAATATTATAAGGGAATTCCATAATTCGTACAATCCATCTTATAAATTTACAAGGTGAGTCAGGTTTGTTGAATAACCATTGCAGTGCAGCATGGTCAGTGATTAAGTCAAATGATTGATGAAGAAGATACATTCTAAAATGTTCTATTGCCCAAACAGCAGCAAGACATTCAAGTTCAGTAGGCGCATAATTCCTTTCAACGCTGTTAAGAGTTTGACTAGTGTATGTAACTACATGTTCTTTTTGTTCATCATTCAATTGAGTTAAAACAGCACCTAATCCCATGTATGATCTGTCAGTAAATAATAAAAACTTTTTAGAAAAGTCAGGTAAATAAAGATAGGGACTGTTATCAAACATTCCTTCAAGTATACGAATGCCTGCTGTTGAGTTTCTGTTCATTTATAAAGCGTTTCCTTTTTGAGTAAGAGATGTAAAGGTGCAGCGATAGTCGAGAAGTTTTGTATAAATCGACGATAATACGAGGCAAGTTCTAAAAATCCACGAAGTTCAGTGATATTAAAGGGTACTAGGAAGTCTCTAATCTTTTTAATTTTTGAAGGATCTGAAGCAATTCCTTGTCCATTTACGATATGCCTTAAGAAAGCAAGTTCAAGCTTTCCAAATTCGCATTTATCCCATCCTAGTTTCAGTCCAGCCTTTCTTAGTCGTTGAAATATATTCTTCAAATAGGCGAGATATTCTTCAAATGTGATTGAAAAGATAATAATATCGTCCAAATAGACAGCTACATATTTCCCAATTTCTTCTCTAAAAACTTTATTTATAAGCCTTTGGAATGTTGCTGGTACATTAGTTAAACCAAAAGGTATAACAGTGAATTCATAAAACCTATGACTAGTAATGAATGCAGTCTTTTGTTGATCCTCAAGTGTCATGACAACTTGCCAGTATCCACTAGCTAAGTTAAACGTTGTGAAATATTTAGCTTTACCAAACATATTCAAAAGTTCATCGATACGTGAGAGGGAATAACAATCTCGTTGAGTCATGCTATTAAGTTTTTGATAGTCAACACAGAACCTTAACTTTCCATTTTTCTTTCTTACTAGGACCACAGGAGAAGCCCAGGGGCTTTCAGATGGTTGTATTAATTTGTTTTTCAGCATCTTATCGATTTCTTCCTTAATAAAATCCTGTTCAGAAGTAGCAACTCAATATGCTCTTTGTCGTATTGGCACATCACTTTCTAATGGTATATGATACGTTTTCACATTAGTATGTCCTAGTTGAGAAAGATCGTTCGCAAATAAATCATTATTTTGCTTAAGGAAAGTAGTTAAGTGTTGCTGTTGTTTTCCTTCCAAAGAGGCGGTTGTTTTAGGAATCCTTAGTTTTCCTCAGGAATATTCGAAAGTAATTGTAAATGTCTCATTCTTTTTGACATAATTTGCATATGTTCGTTGGTTTATCAAGTCGATGATGATACTAACATCGATTTCCTGGTCCTTGCCAATAGTATTTCCATCTCTCATTGGTAGGAGGTTAGACGTCAAATTTCTGTTTCAAATTTTCATAGTATTGCAGAGAGTATCATTATCCTTGGATTAGAATTTGATCTGGCTTAGCCTCTATGAGAATTGGGTGACTAATATTATTTCCTAGAATGGCATAATGTCGTTGTGAGGTCAGGATTTCTTCTTCATATTCATCATCTATAGGCTTTATCACTGGTGTCAGTTATTGAAATTGGTCAAATATAGGTTTTTTCCAATAAGTCATTGGGACTTGATGTATGATTCCATTCCATTTAAAAATAAAGCTCCTTTATCCCAGTGTAATTGTGTTTGACACTAGTAAGCCAATTATTCCCAGCAACTATATAATAATCATTCGATTCTGTAATGTCAACATTCATTGGAATCTTTACATTATCAATTTAGATTAGTATATTCGTCACCTATCCTAATGGTCGAGAACGTCCACCTTGAATATTTATCATTGTAATTTGGGAAGGACCTTCTATTTTTCGTTCTAACTGTTGTAAAAATGATCTAAACATCATACTTCCTGCTAATCCAGAATCTAAAATTAAGTATATTTGTTTTCCATCTACATGAGCATAACAATAAATAGCTTTAATAGCTTTTGAGGGGTTTAAGTTTCCTCTGGTGTACTTACCCTCTGGAGACACCATTAGTAGTTTAAATGAGAATGTGGTGGGTAAACAGGAGTAGACGTCATATACGTGGGTTGTGGTGATAAAGTTCTCATTGGTGACGTATACATATTTTGGTTACTGAGCATCATAGGAGTATGATAGAAAAGCACGGCATGTTGACCTCCATTGGTTCCAAATCTATTTTTAATTAGATATAAATTTCCCCAATGTTTGTGTTGTTTGCAGTGAGAGCAGGGAGTTTTTGGTTGTGTGATGCAGTTCTATGCGAAGTGCCCAATTTGTTTACAATTATAACACTTATTATTATTGCTGTGATTAGCTTTTGGTACATGACAATCTTTTGAAAGATGTCTGGTTTTTTCACAGTTATAACAGCTTCGTCCATTACCGTCAGATGTACTATTATTCGAGCGATCTCTTCAGTTATTATTTGTCTGATCATTGGTAGATTTAGGGGTCGCAGTAGTATTAGACAACAGATGTTTAAACTCTTTAATTAGCTTTTTGTTATTCTCGTCAATGAGTTGTTACATATTAGCAGGCTGCTTTTCTTCTTTGGATTCTTCACTTTGATTCAAGTAGGCTTTGCTTAAAGAATATTCAGATAGAGTAGTATCACGAGATAATACAGCCTCAACTGAACAAGTTCTGTCAACTGCTTCCTCTAAATCACGTGGGGCAGCAGCAGCAAGTGCAGTATGAAACTCCAGTCATAGCCCTTGGAGGAATTATTCAATCTTTTCGTCTTCTGAGGTGTTATACTTTGGGTCTAGTTTTAGATATAAGGATTTAACTTCCACAGCATATTCTTCTACCGATTGTCCAGGTCTTTGTTTACATCATCGAAGTGCAGATCGCCATTGCATTCATCTATGAGTAGTGTAATAATGTTTGAGGAAATGATAGATAAATGATCAGTGTTTATGTTGTCGATCGCTATCATTATTCCAATAGTGTAAATCCTTTTCAAATTTTGTTTTATTAAACCAGGTAAGAGCCGATCCTTTCATGAAGGATGGTATCAGGATTAATCTTCTTTTGTCAGAAATACCATTAGCGTCACAAGCATGGTTATATCATTTCAGCCAGTCGTTAGGGTCCTGTCACCTCCCTTAAATGTAAGAAGGTCTACAAATCTAGCTTCTCGAGATCCTCCAAATCCAACATTTTTGAAAACAGTTTTGTTCGTCGTTGTCCTTAGCATTATTGGTATCAAAAGGATCTTTATTATCATTCCCAGAACCACCATCTTCTGAATTAGAACTAGAGGAGGAGGGAGAAGAACTATCATAGTGAGAAGAGTAACGATGACCTCATCATTTACTAATTCCTTTTCCTTTAGACTTTTTATCCTGCGAATGACTAGTCCTATGTTTTGATTTTAAGATGTGTGAAAGACTAGTATCCTTTTGGTCAGAGGTTCCTTTCTCATCTGAGGATCTCTTGTAAGTCAGTTTTGGTGGCTTTCCTGTTCTTCTGTAAGAGCTAAAAGTCATTTCGTCAAAACTTAAAGTTCGGTTACCAGTATCTTTTTCACTAGGAGTGGTATTAGCAATTATGGTTTCCTCTGGTAGGTAAAGTCCTTGAAGAGAGGAAAAATTTTCTTCAGCAGATTTAGAAGTGTCGCTACTTTCAAAAGTTGTTTTCTTTGAAGGTCCAGTCATTCTGAAAGGAGAAGAATTTCGACTTAGATTGAGATAAGTAAGTAAGTTTCCTTGAAATTTCTTTTGGAAGAAGTTAGTTTCAGCCTGAGCTTGAATACAATATGTAACTGCTCGTTCGAAGGTTGGTATCGGTATATTTCTATATCTTAAAGTATTAAGAGTTTGTTTATAATATATTTCTCTTACGCCAGTGAATTCTACAGCAATCGCAATTTGAAAGGATTCTAAACTTTTGCTAGTATATAGTGATGCTCCTAGAACCTTTTGTGCTCACTCAAAAAAGTTAAGAAAGGGTTGCGATATTTTCTTAGATGGTGGATTATAAGCAATACAGGATGGGTCGTCAGTTAAATTAAAATTACCAATTGATTTTCTAAAATTACGCTCTTGCTTATTGTGTATAACTGAATGGTTCCATTAGTATTTTATCAATTTTCTGAAGTTATTCATAGAGTGTTTCTCATAGTATTATATAAACAGGGGAAGAGGGTCCTGTTGTCGTCACCAAATGTTAACGTGCAAACTTTTCAGGTTGCAACTGTTAGATGCAGTGTCAGAGGGTTGACTCTTTTATAGTTCACGTAACAATTCTGGTCAGTTTATAATAATCTTAGCTAATTTGCTACCAGTTTATAAGTTTAAATTAAGTTTATTAGATGCAAGCGACTTCAATCATGAGTTACGAGTTTCACAGTTAATTGGAAAATAGTTTCAGATATGAGGTAAGAAATAAGAAATACTTTATTGAAATAAAAAGAAAATAATAAGATAATGATATACGAGAATAAGAAAGAGAAATAAGAAATAGAGTTACACAAGGTGAAGAGTAGCATTGCGCTATCTTTTACAAGAAAGAAGTTCTATACAGCCGTCGGTCCTATCTTTCTAGTGAACAAAGAGGTTATATTTATATTTATTCTTTTACATATTTTGATATATCTAATATATTAACTATGTTAATTATATCAACTATATTAACTATATTAACTATATTAACTATATTAGACATATCTGATATATTAGACATATTAGCTATATTAAATATGTTAAACATGTTAAATATATTTGACATTATCGACATTTGTACTTTGTCACATAATTGTTGATCCATGATTGTCAAGATCGACACTCAGTCACAATATTACATTATATATAATATCAATTTTATAAATATCTGAATGTTTAACTTCTAATTTAATAATAGTAGAGAATTTTTCTATCAATAATTTAATTTTGAAAGTCTTTTTATTTCTTTGTATAAAGAAAGTTACAATGATTATATCATCACTATTAGAGTTCAAAAGAGCAAAAGAAGTAAGCTAGTTTATTGAAAAAGATCTAATAAATTAAGCAAATAAGGAATTCTTATTAAAATTAAGAAAATAGAAAATTGTATAGCTGTATTTAGATCTTTTCAAAATTTCTTATCAAGGATTCAATAGAAATATCTTAATAACTAAGATAAATATATAAATCATTAAATATTATATAATTTAAAATAAGAGAAGATTTCAAATATCTTACTTTAGCTATTATATTAACTTTATCTTATAGACGTTACTAGAATATTCTTTTATTTTTACAAGTTATATTAATATTTTTAAACCTTTATTACATGATAAATCATTATTTAAACTATATAGTTAGGGATTTTTTCTTTTATTCTAACAGTAATATCTTTCTTAATAATGAATTTATTAAAACTATTGATCATAATTTAGCTATTTAAGAAGATAGTAAATAAAAGTATAAAGAGTTTAGTTTGAGTTGAAGATAATAAGTTAAGAACTGTAGTAGAAAATAAAGATTGAAAAGCTTAAAAGAGGGTAGAATATCTATCTAAGATCTATTTTGCATTCAATTGAAAAAGGAATAGTTAAAAAACTATCAATATAAAAGATAAGCATTAAAAAATTAATGAATTCCTCTTGATATGATTGATTTAAAATACATTTTCTGATCAGATCTTTCTTTTATTCTTACTACTAATAAAGAAAGGTTAAGAAGAATAGGCAAAACTATTTGACTGATAGGAAGAAAATTATGCAATAGCTAGCTTATTATTAATCTAATAAGTATATAAAGCAAAAGTGTTTTTAAGTATTTATTTCATGATGAAATTTATCTTAATAGGGTAGTTTTAATATATTTATCAATAAATATGGCTAAATTAGCATTGTAAATCTAAAAACATATTATTAGAAAAAAGTCACATAATTTTTTATAAGTATCAAAAATGTGCTAGTTATTTAACTTACAACCTTTATAATAAGTAATAGATTTATTGTTAAAAAGAGTACTTAAAATTTGAATAATAATCAGCTTTAATAAAATGTTAAATTATGAGTTAGTATTATAATTCAAATTTTTTAATCATTCTTTTAATGATAGTCTTCTTTTTGTAAATATTGTAAATAGATACATATTTCTTTTTTTATATGTCATCTAGTCTAATTTCTATTTTAATATTATTTATATAATATAGATGCCTGCCGAAACCTCCTCAAAATAATTTTGTCATACCCTTTTCTATGTTTTTAATATAGTTTTGATAGTTTCAGCTTTTATCATATTGAAAGAGTTTTGTCGTATCCCTTATTATGATTTTAATATAGTTTCGTTTAAGTTTTGACTGTTATTAAGGAATTTTGTCCCTCATTATTATTATATAACTACAGTCAACTCTTATTATAACAAACTCTATGTCCTAAACCTTAACTTCGCTATAAGGCTATAGTAAAGATTTTAAGAGATTTGATTGGCCAATTCACTATAACAAGAGTATTTTTATTATATTTGTTCAAAAAATTCGTTATATCAAGAGTTCGCTATATCAAGAGTTAACTGTATTATTAATACAATCTATTTATAAACATGTTTAATTTTTTTTTATTTAAACTATCTAATACTATATTAGCTATATGTAAATAAATATTAGAAGTATTATATCTTTTTTAAAAATATTATCATAATAATTTCTATTATTAATTTCATTCCAATTAAGCAAGAATTTTTCTTCTTTGTCTAAGAACTGATCTAAGAAAATAAGATTATATTTACTCAAAATATGATGATTCTTTTCTAGAATATTAAATAATATAAAAGAATCTAAAGAAATTAAGCTGTCTTTAATTGTATTAGTAAGAGACTGATGATAATTCACAGAAATATCTGTATTTTCATGTTTGAGTAAACTGAGAGTTGTTTCAATTAAAATATTATATAATTTTTTGTTAAAAAGTCTATTCTAATATATTAAAAAAGAGATATATAGATCCTAGCTAAAAGTTTCTAAACACAATTTTAACATTGTATTTCTTAAAATTCACTAATTAGAATTGTATCAAATTTTTATACATATTCGATACAATCTCAAAGAATAATATATTAAAATTTAAGCTTATTTAAACCATTAGATATTGAGATATTGATAAAAATATTAATACATAATTAATTCTAATAAATTTTTGTTAAAATTTGTAAATAATGTTAAATTTATTTTTTCAATATCTAGTAATTCAAATTAGCTACAAACTCTTTTTGATGATCATTTTTTTTCAAAATGTCTCTAGTAACTAGAAAAAATAGTAAATATATAAAATAAACTGAACCTTACAATAAAAATAATCCAAACTCTTAAATAATATTACAGGTGTCTTTTATAAAACTATTTATACAAACTAAAATGAAGAAAGCTAAACTCAAACTAAAAAAAAAAAACTGAAACTTTGTAACTTATCATTACAGATGTTTTAACTGATTCCTTCAAAGTTATAGAATCCAGTATTATGATTAAGATAGAACATATTCTTAGATAAAGACTTTATAATATCTGAAACATTTTAAAATATATATATATATTGTAATTTTAAATAATTTGTAATTAATAGAACAATTATCTTGAATAGAACAGCCTGAGATATCTCAGCTGAGATAGTCTGAGATATTAAAAATCTTATGAGATACTATCCCACTATATCATTGGTAAAATCTCTTATTTCTCAATCACAAAATCATCTATCAGTACTTTAGACACTTTTGACATTTCTTTACTTAAATATTTGAAATAGAAATAGATATAGGTAATAAAACCTTGACTTCTAAACTATCAACTTTGAATCTTAAAGCTTCTATACATGCAAAAAACACTTTTAACAAAGATAATATGGGGCCTTTGCAGTAGAAAAGTCGGAAAATACCCAAAAAATGAAAAATGGATTTTTGTTATATTTGGGTAAATCTTGATATGGGCTACATTTTTCAATTATAAATGGAAATTGATTTGCATAGTAAAAAATCGAG
>CAJVPQ010003987.1:0-10108 GCA_910591825.1 Funneliformis caledonium | reverse complement strand
ATTTAAATTCACACAAACTACTTTTCCCTTCAACGTTGTCCTTCATCTAGGATTGTTGTGATACACTACACTAACTTACTATTGAGTTCGTCATTACGAGTTCAACTAACATATCTTAAATTCTAAGACGTGATAAATTGCTGAGTTGATTCAAGTATAACGGATACCTGTATGACTTAGAGAAAATCCTAAGGTCGGAAACTCCAACGTGTAGAATCAGCTGCCGCAGCCTTTAAGCTTAGACGTTAAGATAAACGAAAATGAACCCGGTAATACCATTTAGTTGCTTGCAGATCTGGCAATTTTATTGACATAGCAACTTTATTTCCTGCAGATCTGTCAATTTAATTTCTTTTAAATATTTTTAGTTTAGTTTATTTGTTTATTTAATATGTATAAATATCTTTGTATTTTTATTAAATCTCATTACCTTTTTGGCAAAGGTAACTGACGAGATATTAATCTTTTAGATACTGAACTTATATATTATATTAATAAAGGAGTATAATTAACCAAGTATAAAACTTATCCTTTGCAAACCCTTTAAAACTGTTATAAATTATTTGTGACCTTTTGCATTCGTGTAATTTCTTTTGTTAGTAAACTTATTATATGATATTGTATTGATTTGCTGTATTGACTTAGAGTCTCTGAAGTATAATCTCTGAAATATCTTTGAGTTATCTTTGTGTTTATTTGTGTTTACCTCACGTGATTTATATTAAGAATAATCCTTTGACGTTATTGTGAATCCTCATCCGTGATTTCTTGAGTAATTGTCTTAGTTTTATTTACCCTTTTTGAGATTTTATTTGAAGTTACAAAACTATTGTGACAACGTTTTATATATATTTTTAATACATTTTTATAAATTTTAATAGTTAAAATATTAAATAATTAGAATGTTAAATAGTTAGATTTATTATTTTTTACTAATTATATTAAAAAAAATATAAAAATAAAAATAAAAAATAAATTTAATTGTATTATAGAACTTTTTTATTAAATTAAACTTCATTAAATATAAACTTATTTAAATAAAATACTATAGAATATCTATTTTTTAAAATAAGTAAATTTATATATAATAAAAAAGCAGATTTTAATAATATTATATATCCTAAATCTAATTGCATTACAATTTCAATTTATGATAACTAAAAATCTTCACTTTAAAGTTGTCAAAAATTATTATTTACAAAAAGCATATAAGTAATTGTTAAAATTTTTATGTAAATTAATAGCTTCTTATCTTACTTGATTTAAGCTATCTGATTCTCCTATACAAAAATTTATTCTAAAATAATAGCTTACTAATAATAGTTGAAATATTAATATTAAAATCTAAAAATAATTCAATAAAATAATTCATAATTAATTTTATCATATAATATTCTAATTTTATAATTAATAAAAATAATATTATATTAAAATAATTAAAAAAATTAAATATAAATTCAGATCTTATTACTTTTAAAAATAAATTTCTTTAATATTAATTTTTTAAATTAATTTCTTATTTCTTTAAAATTTATTAAATATATTTTTAAAGTTTTTTTTAATAAATTTAAATTATAATTATTTTCTTATTTATATTTTTGCATATAATTGACTGCATAATAAAATTTTTCAAATCCTATTAATATAGGATAATTATAATGTTTTTGCATAAATTTATAGTCACATAAATTACATATGTTATTATATTACTATTGTTACTTTATCTATTATTGTTGATGTTGATGTTAGTAATGGTGATAATGGTAAAAGAAAGGAAAATGAAAAAGAAAAAATTTTAAAAATTGTAAAGATCATGATTAAAATTGTTATAAAAACTGTAATTATAAATTAATAATGATATTTTAATAATGTAGTTAATATATTTATTATGTGTTTTATAACTTAATTTCATTATATATATCAATAATTTCTTTAGCAAGAGATTGGATTAGATTAGATTTGATTTGTATTTGCATATACATTTAGATTTAAGTTTGAGTTTAAATGAGTTTGAATGAGTTTACATTTGTATTTGCATTTGATATATTGATTTATTTTTTATTTAAAATAAAAAGAAATTTTCAAAAATTATTATTTATAAAATAAAAATTGTAATAATTGTGTTATTTATAAAATAAAATTGTAATAAAACATTCAAGTATAAAAAATTAATATTTAAATAAGAAATGATAAAATAATAAATACAAATTTTATGGCAAATCTTAACTTTAATTATAAATAATTGAAAAGTTTAACTATATAAATTTAAAATTATGATAAGTAGTTGAAAAGAAGATTCTTCTCAACTACACAACTTTCAACTATTAAAGTAGTTGAAAAGAATTCCTTCTCAACTACTTAATTTTCAACTATATTAGTAGTTAAAAAGAATTCCTTTTCAACTACTCAACTTTTAACTATTTATAAGTAGTTGAAAAGAATTTTCTTTCCAACTACTCAACTTTCAACTATTTATAAGTAGTTGAAAAGAATTTTCTTTCCAACTACTTAACTTTCAACTATTTATAAGTAGTTGAGAAGAAATCCTTCTCAACTACGTTAAATTTAAAACCCATTAAAGTTGAGAAGAAGAACTTTTCTCATTGTTTCAAAAAGGGCATAAATAAGGTTATATAATGTAAATTTTAGAATTTAACAAGAAAATATATTTTATGAAAATGATATTTAATAATAAATGAAGTGACGCATTTGATTTTTTTTTCTATTTTTAATGAGAAAATTAGATGAAATGTAAATTTTGACACAAAGTGTCATTTTTTCTCTAAGAAAAATTTTTTATATTTTTTATAATAATAAATGAATGAATTTTGGGTAAAGAATAATTTTTTTTTATTTTTTTTTTTTTTCGAGGAGAATTGGATTTTTTTTTTTTTTTTAAATGGGCAAAAAAAAAGTATTTAAAGCCGAGCCACCATGTGAAAGCACATAATCATATGTGATCGTCGAACAGCCTAGGGCACAGCCAGAGACTAAGCCCGTATACAAGATTTTCGAGCAGATCAATTTTATTTAGTACACGTGTAACTAGATATTTTCTTTGAACGCACTTATCAAAGTTCTTTGAAATATTTATTTCAATTTAACTAATTTAACTTAACTCCGAGATATTAAAGTTACATATAGATCTACTTAATACATTTGCGTTCTTGTGATGGTATCCCTTATCATATTTAGATTAAACCTTAAATCGTTGATAATCAATCGACCTTTAATACGGACCCATTGTCTACGAGCAATAATTATTTCATTGTTTGAATATCGTGTAATTCGTGTAATGGATCACTATTAATCATTCGTCATGTTAAATTTTGTTTTGATCTTCACACCAATTAACTTACATTGCCTCCCTTTTTCTGTGTAAGTTTAAAACAATGGACCTGCGTGTGAGAACCACTAAATGTCAAGAACTCCTTTTGTTAATACAATGATTATTATATCATTTCAACTTAATTAGGATAAATTGATAATGTAATCATCAATCGTTTTTTTCCCTTATTCAATAAATGTCGAAAAATAAAAGAACTCTCAATGACGATGGACATTCAGTTTCATTATAAATACGTGTTGAATCGGCATTCCTTTCTCCTCACAAAGCGACAAACATCTGCTTGTCACTTTTACAATCTCCTTTGATGTTAAACATACAGAGAAATATACAAAACAACAATCCCGGGAATCCCGGTAGAAATCCAATTATTGAATTTAATAATCTACTTGCAATTATCAACAGAAATGTAATCTTCCCCAATCAGATTCAAAATCCAGCAAGATTCGTTACACTTTTAAATAATAATAATCGACGTTCAAGACGTTGCTATAAAGGCTTCGATTTATGTTGCGTCGTTGTTGGGGAAGAGGCTAGAAATCATAACGTGACGAATCAGATCGTAGTTAGACGTGTTGCTAATGCATTATGGAGGAACAGTAACGTGATTGATAAAAGACGTTATTGCATCCTTGCTCGTTTGATTAACAACGAGTTACAGAGATTATAAGAATAGAATAACTCTAAAATCCGAATCTGAGATACGATGGTTAATGGCAAATCTGAATTTTTTTTTTTTTTATCGTTTATCGTTTATTTCGTTTATTTCGTTTATTTTATGATGGCAAAACATTTATTAAGATCTTAAAATTTTTTTATAAGCTAATAAGCTAGTTTATGAACCTTTCAAGCATTAAAAACAATTAAGTTAATAATTATTATAATCACAGTTAATTCTGTTAATAGGTTTAATAATATTTTTTTTTTTTTTTTTTCGGGCATTTCATTTTGTAATTAATTCATTACATTTATAATCGTTATTATTTAATTTTTAATTTATTTTTCGTTGTTCGTTAATAATTCTTTATAATAAAATGAAAATCGTTGATCCGATTTGCTATTGTAAATGCGTACATGTAAAACGTTTGGAACACGCGAAATTTGTGTTCTATGAATTAAGGAGCAAAAACATTTAGAAACATTAAATACATTATCAAAAAATACACAACATTAAACGTTATCTTTTGATATGATGTAATATTTACACATTTTCCATTTACCTCGATCACAAGTACATAAATGGTGTCGTTCGATTGTATCAATTTAATATTTTGATCATTTTCGGCGCTAAACCATCATTTGGCAAAAATAGAGACGGAAAATGTTTATATTAATATTTATTAAAAAATATTCTTTTTTAAGAATGTTGAACGAGATAAAAGTAATAACGGTGTGTTAAGTGGTAAAAAAAAAATTAAAGGAGAACCGATTTTTGATCTTCTTACGCCAATTGAAACGTAAAAGCAATAAAATTATCGGATGTGTGTGATTTAAGTTTAGCTATTTTAATTTCTTATAAAGTATTCATTATGAGTCGAACCATATGGTAGTTCTTGTGAAATACATATGATTAACGATTGGTTCACTTACCCCTTAACAATGATTATGTTGTAACAATGGGACATACTCTATTTTTAATATAAACAGTACCACTAAGCTCATCGCCATTGTCTCCGAACACCAATACATTTCTAAATAATTATTATGTTCAACTTTACAATGAAATGCCATTGTATTACTTTATTTACAAATTGTTATCATGTAAAATATACGCGATCTTTACAACAAAGAACTGTATAAATACCATCACGATTCTTTCTTCTATTTTCACAAAGACAAAAAAAAAAAAAAAAAAAAAACTTTTTAAAACAACGATCGTCTTTGTTCGTCTTTGTTCGTCTCGTGGAACGAATTTTCCCCTGATTTACTTGATCTTCAAGTAATTTATTTATAATGAACAGAACTACCCATAATGACAGAAGAGCTCGAATTGCCGAAATAAACAACCTTGCAGCAAATATCAATAGAGCTAGGATTTTTCCACCTCATATTCTAAACCCAAACATTATCCTTTCTCTTTTACGCCGTAATTATCAACGTCCAAGACGTAAATATCATGGCTATAATTTAATTTACGTCGTTACGAAGGAGGAAGCCAGGATCAACAATAGTGTGACAGATGATATTATTATTAGGAATGTTGCTAACGTTTTATGGAGAGAAGGTACCAGAAATCAGAAAGAACAATATACCTCCCTTGCAAATGCCGTAAACGACTTAATTAAGCGTTAATGAATTATTCTTATTACGAATCTAAGTTAATATGCTTTTATATGATCCAATCTTCTCTACTATAACCTTTTTAAGAACCTTCTTTCTTTACAACATCATTAAAAGAAAATATTACAGCAAATAATTCAATGAAATAACCCTAACCAATAGATCACTTACGGTATATCATAAGCTTTGTATTCATTTATTATTTCTATCCTAATAACTTTTCACCCATTAATTATCCTCTTAACAAGATTTTTAAGAATACAATTTTTTTTTTTTTTTTACATGATTAATTAAAACAATTGTAGCAATTTAATTTTAATAATAACTTCATAATTAGCTTTATATTATCATAACTTAATAGTACATGTACTATATATGTCATATTAAATAGCCAACATAATTAAGAAAAATATATTTTGAACAAATTAATTTTTTTTTTTAAGTCGATTTTTATAATTTAGTGGTTTTAATATTAGGGCTAGGGGTGTGGGAAGAAGCGTTAGATTATTATGGGAATTAGGTTTAGGAAAGCCCCAGTCCGGATGTGGCTTGGGAGCTTCTTTTAAGGTTCTTCATCCCTCACTTACATCGATTGATTAAAGAACAATAAAAAATTTTTATTTACTGTTGCTTATTTTTTTTTTTCATTCATACATACAGTATATAAAATAAGGGAAAAACGGTCCTAAAAGTCCAATAATTTTGCCAGTTCTAGATATACAGTAAAAAAACTCGTTAAAATTGTTATAAATTTTTGAATAATTTTAAATGAGACCGTCCCTGTCATTAAGACCCGATCCTAGTTTTCAAATATAAAGATTCTGGATTCCGAGTAAGTTTTTTTATAAATTCCATTAATACATTATCATTAGAAGGTAATATATGAATAAAAAATTTTCTCTAGAAATTTTTTTTTAAAAAAAATCATTTTAACGTCCCTATATAAAATATTACAAATGTTTTAAACCATTAACAATTTTAATTTACAAGCATCTCGCAATATGCGGGCGTATAGAGAAAAAAATTTCCCAAAAAGAAATGTTTTAAATTATTAATTTTCTTTTTTTTATTATTATTATTATTATTTTCGAAAGTTCTTTGACCCGTTTTCAAACTTCACTTGATTTTAATTTCTGCAAATATTGGAAACTCGTGTTTTTAATTTTCGATCATGAATCTCATATGATTGCGTATGAAAAATTTATCTCGAGTTTTTTTAAAATAAAAAACGCTTTTCACCTTTGTTTGAGGTTACACAAATATATTCAGGTGTCCCGAAAATAACAGTAAAGTATTCGATTAAAAATAACTAATGGAGCACAATGCTTCAATTTGCTGAACTTATTAATTTTCATTTTTTATTTTAAAAAAATATATATTTAAATAAAATATACAATTTATTATAGATATAAAATACATAGATCGCGCTTAATCAAATTTCAATATAAATATCCATTTTTTCAACCTTTTTTCCTACTTCCTTTTTTTTTTAAAAAAAAAAAAAAATTGCTTTGATTATTTTATAACTTTACTTATTGAAATGAAGTTATTATTTGGATACATGCTGTAGAAACATCACATTTTAATAACAATTATAAAGGTATTGATTGGATTTCTACTTGGCTGCGATGAAACAACAAAACGGAATTAAGATGCCATTCCTTCAGTTAAAGCGGCTTTTTCAACAATTTATCGCTATTTAACCCAGCAATCTGTAACACCAGAATGCAATTTATACGACAGTAAAATTAAAGCTTCTGACAGGAAAAGATAATATTCAACGGAATTGGGACATACGAAAAAATCATGGTGTTACCAAACTCAAAGAATACGCAGCATTATTAAATTTATGCACTTTTACATTATGAAGGAAGACTTTAGAAATATTAATCACTTTTTTTTTTAATATGGTATTTTCTCGATGTAAAATCGTCGCTTAGATAATAATCAACGCCCAAGGTACTTTAGGAATCCGTAAACAAAAATAGAAAACTTCCATAATCAAAAAAAATTTTAGTGTGACATCATCATCTTAATAATGCCAATTAAGATGATCTCGAATTTTCCAATCGTGTAACTATGCGTCAGTCGGAAAGTTATTTTCCCTAAATCCGTATAAAAGATCTTTCTTTACTGCTTTTTTTAAACAAGAGACTTTCGGGTAAAAGAAATTAACGTTTGCATATTATCCGGTAAAAAGTGCGTTAAATATCACGATGCGCAGCAAATGTTCTAATCGGAACTTATCAATAATAAAGATATCGTACATTAAAAATCATTGGTTATATGATATTATAAATCAAAAATTTTGAAACAATTACGTTCTGTGTAATTCTAAATATAACTATTTTTTTTCACAATGCATCACCTCGTAAAAACAATTAGTCCTGATGTTTATTTTTTTTTTTCATTTGGACAATCATAAGGCTAATTCGTACATTTATGAGAATGCTCTTTTAGACATTTTTTTATGATCGTAATGCAAAAGAGATCTTTAACATTTAAAAAAAAGTATATTATAACAGTATCTTCTCAGTATGGAAAAAACTTGAACCTTCCGAAGAAATGACATCATGCATCATGAGTGTAACATAACTAGCACTGCGATGGAAATCTTCGGTTCATTATAAATTTATTATAATTAATTCATGTAACACATCTGATTATGTTTGGAAACATTTCGGTTTTTACGTATAGATTTTGACAACTTTGGAATCTTATCGGTTATCATACGACGATCTAATCAACTAAAGGTATGTATTGGTGCGTGAAATGTCATCATGTAATACTTTATGCGACCATTTAAGGAAATCTCCGGTGCATTTATATTGAAGTAAAAAAGTATAAATAGGAGAGATTTACTCGGTTTTTTTTAGGGACGGGAAACTTGAGAACAACAAAAATCTACACCCTTTTTAATGAATCAAATGACCAACAATCCGTATTTAAACTCCGAAGAGTTAAGTCCTTCATGCGTGTTTATTAATACGAATAATCCAAAAGTACAAAATCATGTTCGAAATGACAATGTTCCTTATCCCTCAATAAAACCTTCTTTCCCGCCTTTACTTGATCCAAAAGATTTATTAATTATTGGTAAAGATAATAAACCGACTCGTTCTCCGAACGCATTTATCATTTATCGTAAAGTTTTCTTTAAGACCGTTAGGAATGAAGGTCATATTTTACCTATGACCGCCATTTCTTCAATGGCCTCGCAATCTTGGGAAGGAGAATCCGAGGAGGTTAAGAAATATTATAAGAAACTCGCCAAAGAGGCTTATAATTATCGTAATGAACTATTTCCTAAAAAGTCCAGTCGACGGAGAAAGCGGGAGACATGGAACATTATCTCTTTTAATAATAATATCACTTTCTCAACTCCTTCACCTTCCTCCACTGTCAATAATAATGATAACGATAACGCCTCGAAAGATACAAACGAAAATTCATCGAATTTGCAATCGTCTACCCCTGTCGAATCTGTTCTTGACACTTATATGCAACTTAATAACGTTTTATTGCAAAATATTATCATGTCAAATGAAATATCTTTAAATCTATTAAATAATTATGATATTCAAGCTAATAATCTTACCACTGCCACCGATTTCTTGAATTTGCAACAAATTCATCCAGGTCCATCATTGGATGATCTCGTTTCACCGGATGTAAACAATAATCTCGATGATCTTTTTGCAAATCATCCTTTCGAAAATGCTGAACTCTCGAATTTACATGAACAAATTTATCCAAGTCCGTCACTGGACGACATAAACGACAAAAATGATCTCTTCCCTCTTGGATATTCACAATTAGAAAATGAACAAGAGAAAGAAATGCAAAAGGACTTACAGCAACAGCTTTTCTTTTCTCAAGACCTTACAAATTTAGATCCTTTCGATAATTTGAATTATTTTTCAAATGAACCGCAACAAACCGATTTAAGTAATAATGACGCTACTCCAGTTTTATTAAACAATACAAATTCGGAAATTTTTCTTGAAAATTCGGATCTTTCAACTGATTTCACACAATGTCGAGATGATTTGGGAATTTGCACCTTTGCCAATGCCGAATTCGAGGATTTTTTCTCCACGTGAAAATAAAAATTTAAAAAAAAAAAAAAAAAGGTTTCGAAATTTGCTAAAAATACGACAACATACGTCTTGTATAGTAAATCCACATATGGTAACGTATTTATTATTTAAGCATTTGATACGAAGAATCGGAGATATTAGTAATTTAAGATAATATGTTCAATTGTAATTAATATAATTAATATAAATTTACTTTTTTAAAAAAAAAATAAATAAATAAAACAATATGCTTAGTAAGTATGGAAATTAATTGTTTCATATAAAAATCTCCGAAATTTGTGAAACTTACTTAATTTGCAAGAAACTTTCCGAATTAGGTAATTAGTTTGTGTACATAAAACCCGACTCGATTTTTATGAAAATTGGACAATGAAAAAAAATT
>CAJVPQ010003986.1:0-10109 GCA_910591825.1 Funneliformis caledonium | reverse complement strand
CTAAAATCAAATTTTAAATTTGAACGAACTCATCTTTAAAGATTTGATTTTCTATTTACGATTTATTTTACGATTTATACTTGTCAAAAAGCTCTCGTCTCACAAATCATTAAAAAAAAAAACATTAAAAATAATACGCTTTTTTGCTCCTGTTTGATCTTGCGTTTAAAAGTTTTATTAAAAATGTAATACAATAATTTTTTTTTTTCACTATTGGTAAATAATAAAGTACTCCTTAAAGAGCTTGTAAGTTTTATTAGTTCAATTAAACAAGTATTCATTTGAAAAGATTTTCTTAAATAAAAAACTTCGGCCCTACTACGAGACTGCAGCAGAAAGCTGGTACCAATAGGCTTACGAAATGTAAGCGCCTATGCTCCTTCCCACGCATAGTACTATGCCGTTCCGATAAATACCCAACCAGCCCTACCATGAGACTTCCAGAAAACTGGGTACCCACGGGCTTACCAAAGATAAGCATGCCACGCCCCCACCCACGCGTAACATCATGCTGCTCCATAATATCCAAAACAAAAAAAAACAAAACAAAAAAAAAACAAAATAAAGAGATAGACAAACCCACGAAAAAAAAAATAAAACAAGCAAATTATAAAAAGCATGACATACCTCGTTCTTATCCAACTCACGCAACAAAAAAAAAAACAGCAAATAAAGAAATGGCTCACCTTTTTACCTTAGACTCTTACCACCAAAAAATACAACAAGCAAATTATAAAAAGCATGACATACCTCGTTCTTATCCAACTCACACAACAAAAAAAAAATAGCAAATAAAGAAATGGCTCACCTTCTTACCTTAGACTCTTACCACCAAAAATACAACAAGCAAATTATAAAAAGCATGACATACCTCGTTCTTATCCAACTCACACAACAAAAAAAAAAAAGCAAATAAAGAAATGGCTCACCTTCTTACCTTAGACTCTTACCACCAAAAAATACAACAAGCAAACAATAAAAAGTATGACATACCTCGTTCTTATCCAACCCTCACGTCAAAAACAACAAAACAAAAAAAAAAGCAAATAAAGGAATGGCTTACCTTCTTACCTTAGAGCTCTCCAACAAAAAAAGAAAAAAAAAAAGAAACAAAGCAAAAATAAATAAATGGCTTACCTTCTTTCTAACCTTAGAACCCGACAACTAAAAAATAAAACGTACCAAAAAAAAAAAAAAAATCAAATAAAGAAATAGTTTACCTTTTTACCTTCGCGTTCTTAACCAGCCCACATGTCAAAGAATCTTTATTGTTGTTCCATAAGTTTTATATTATAAGAAAGTTCCAGTATTCATAAATATAGGCAAAAGTCTCGAGAAAGTTTGTATACTCATCGTAACATGATTAGGGGAGGGGGTACGAAATTTAGTAGGATTAACAAGGGTATGACTTGATCGTCACCACACAAACCCGTGATCTTTACAGAGTATATCCAAGACGTAATAGAGCTCTTAAAATAATTGCATTAAATATATTGAAATCCACCCAGAGGACATTCTTCGTAAAAAAAACCTGATTTTTCATGGCCATTTTAGCAGATCTCTCGTTTAAAACATTTGTGGTGATATTGCCCATCGGACTTGCGTGAAAAAAATTGATAAGAGAGGATCATTATATCACTTGTGTGGGTGTGGTCCGATGATAGTGATTCGTTATTACCTCCACTTGATCTTGTACCATGCAAACATAAGGTACATTTTGAATGCATTGGTAATAATAGAAAGTTATGCCCCGAATTGATGATTTGAAAAGAAGGCTATTACATTTCACCTACTTTCTATGAAACGCCCAAGAAAAGAAAGTGGCAAGTTGAATCACGTAAATTTACCAGAGTGACAAAAGCCTAAACTCATGATTCGTGAGTTGTCCATTCAACCAACTAGTGAATTATCAATTTGTGCACCTTCCGAAGGTTCTGACATTGGCGAAGTTTCGATTCAATTCCATAAATTATACTATGACATTGATATTGCGGAAAAAAACGTGGATCGAAATAATAGGGAGTTAATTTGTTTTATTTTCGTTTCGGGAAAGCGATTCGCAAAGCAATCCCCCACAAACAGCGCATACAAAGCTGAACGAAGAAGTTAAGGAAATACTTCCGGAAAATGTGAAAAGAGGTATGGTACGCAAGTGAACAAATACGGCCAGAAAATTTTACGACATCTTTATAGTGATAGGAGAAGATAAAAATTTTGAGCATTTTACTGCGCTACAGTCACGAGTCACTTTGGCTCCCACGAAACTTCCCCAGCGCAACAAACAAAAATCACCGGAAAAATAAGCGTGACAAATAGGATTTCACATATGACATTTTAATACATTCCGTTAATTTCCTCATATCTTCTTTCTATGATGAGATCTGGGTTCCTAGATGTGTTGAAACGATTAAAAAAGAAAAACTAAAATGTATTTCAGCAAGAAGGAAGAAAAAGCGTGGCAGGTTAAAAAGTTCGCTAGTCCACGAATCATTCCTAGGATTTCTAACTCTTGGAAGAAATGGACTTGTTCAGCCTTACAATTTGGTTTCGAATTTCCGGTGATTGGTCAATCCATACGGGTTTGAAATAGAGCCACGGGGGATAGTTGTAGTTTTTGTTTTTTGTTTTACTCTTATTCTATTTTATTTTTATTTAATTTGATATTTGTATATTTTTCAACTTAAATTTAATAAAATTACAACAGTACCACATCGTTAAAAAAAAAAAATAAAATAAAAAATAGGATTTCACATATCGAAAAAAATTCAAAGCCCACGATGTACTCGCATAAATGTGCATATAATAAAAAATGATAGCCGAAAGGCGCCATATATATCGTTATGATTTGCGAAGGTTAATCCAATTGGTATGTTGACATTTTTAATTATTCCGTTTTTTGGGTATGTTTTGAGATGATAATGCAAATCCGATTTCGACTCAATCGTACAATTCTAATAAATATTTAGAATTTTTTTTTTCGCTGTAAAACTATTTTTTTAAATGAAATTTTTTTTTTTATTATGCTTAACTTTTTCGAAGTATCTGCTGTATTTCGTCATAACAAGCCACCAATCAAGAGTCTATCAAGAGTCTATCTTATTATTAGTCACAATGTATTTAGCAAGGTCATTACAGTATTTATATGATTTCAAACTTTCTCAAAAGCGCTCCAAAATTTCTTCGAAAACTCAAAATGAATTTATCACTTTATAGCAATTTAATTGTTTACTTCTAAAAAACACTAACAGCTCTGCCCTTTTTCCAGTTGCCATTTTCAAAGACAAAGTTGAAAGATTCGTCATATTTGATCAACATATAATCAATTTAAACGTATTAACAGTTGTTCTCCTCAGGGATTATATCTGTGAAAAGAAAAAAGTTGATAATTCTGACGATATTAAACTTTGGAAAGTTAATTTCGATGAAGAAAAGATTAAAGATAAAAACGTTTTTACCGAAGATGAAATTGTAAAAGGACTTAACGGAAATGAAATGAAACCTCATAAACAGTTTATTGAATATTTTCAAGCTGAATTAGATAATCAAGTAAAATTTACAGCGAGTAACATTCACATCATCGCCACTGGTAAGTGTTTTACCTCTCGAATAAAATTCGCGGTTATCATATATAGATTTTTGTCTGATGTTATTTTTTTTTTTCCTAAAAGCACAAAAGCTACCTGATCAATTAGAGTTTCGTAATCCCCATCCTCTTCTCATAGGAAGTGGTTCCATTTGGGACTTTCAAGCCTCAAATGCTTTGAGAGGAAAACTTAAGGAAGCAATTCATGATCATTACAAGTTTTGGAAAGCTGAACAACGTGAAAAAACAAAAATACCAGAATATTTCATTCTAGCAGGAGCTGGAGAAGGTAAATCTCGCACTGCGCAAGAATTGCCAAAATTATTAATTGAATGTGCTGAAAGTGATGCCGACTTACAAAATCGCCTTAAAGATGCTCTTGTATTTAATTTATCGTTTGAAAATGGGACCAAATTAATTCGGGGAGAAGAAAACATAAGCTCTAATGCAATTGGTAATCGAATGCTCTTTCAATTACTGAAACAACCTAATGAAACTTGGAATGATTTTAAGAATCGATATGATGTAACGCCAGAAGATGTATTGCGCAAAATTGCCAAACATCGCACTCAAGAAGTTAAGGATCTGAATGTAATTATTATTCTGGATGGTTTACAAGTAGCAATGGATCATCCTAAAGATGGAAAAAACAAAAACACAAATTATTTTTTTACGATTGCATCTCCTCACTTGGCATTCTTTCGCTTTTTGGTCCATTTTTTGTTGTCTGTTGTACGGTCACCATCAGCAAGCACATTCATGATTTCCTTGCCAGTTCAGCACAAAAAAGAATTTTTCTACCAGTCACATCATTACAGCCTCCGAAAATAAATAACATCCCAGTTTTTAATGATAGCCCAATAATGGATATGCTCATAGATGATATGGGAGGTTATGGACGTGCATTGGAAGCTTTGGGAGAAGCAGTTGAAGATAAAGATTTAAGCAAAATCAATTTTATCGATCTAATAAATAATGTGCGATTGAATCTCACATATAATTATTCGGGATGGCTGGCCAAAACTGCTTATTTGAGACCTATCCTCCGCATTATTTTGGCACATATATCTGTTAACAAAAATCAAACCATCCTTGGTCTTGACGGAGAAACAATAAAATAGATGATGTAATACAGTTTGGACTAGTTCGATTTGAGAGTTTCGATCCTGACCGAGTTGTTGGTTATCTATCGTGTCCATACATTTGGCTATGGATTATGGCTCACGCATATCACGAAAATATAAATGATCCTTTATTACGGAATTGGGATTTTGCTTACTACAATGAGGTACTCAACGAAGCAGGAGAACCTAGTATCCCATCTGGTTGCCAATACTGGCAACATTTGAGTATTTTGTTGCTCAGTTTCGCTCTCTAAAATCGAATATCTATGATTATGACCAACGAGTTGATCTCAGTGCCATTCATAATGGTGCCACGCATAACTTTGGCCAAGTTTCCATATCTAATCGACAACTTACATTATCAAAATCAGTTGAAAGAGTCAGCACCAAGTCTGAAGATTATAGGAATCAAGATACAACAATTTTGTGTCAGAAAGGACGAATTGATCTTGCAAATGCAAGTCATATTATAATCAATGCATCTGCTGCTAAGTTTGGAGATAGCTTTTGTTCAATATGTCAGGTCTCTAAACAACTACAAACGGAGGCACATCAATACAAATTATTGAGAGAACAAAGCATTTCTCAGAAAACTTTTGAAGAAGAATATATAAAAGCAACTAGTTCAGGTGATATTTTCATTTTTTACACATCAGCATTCTCCCAACAACTTGAACTCCAACCAATGTCTGCAATCATTAATAAAAGAAACTGGAAAGAATATTTCGGTCCTTTCGCTGGGAGATGCTATAATTATGCTATGGGGCCACCAGATATTAATAAAGCGACATTCACTCAGCTGACTGGAATTGAGGGAATTGCAAAAAAAACGTGCTAAAACTATAATGGAAGAACAAGATCGTGTCGAATTTTTTGATATTGATGATTGTGAAAGGAGAACAAAAATTCCGCGTCAATATATTGAGCCTTTTTTTCAAAAGAGTAAAGCATTTTTATCATGAATATTGTATGTGGGAACTTTCCTGTTTATCTTGAGAATTATCAATTATTATTAATTTCGGTAAATATATCTTATATGCATAGCAAAACTGCAAAACCTTAGCTATTATATATGAAAATGAAATTGTTTTATAACGTAATTTTATTTTATTAATAAAGAATTATGACTCTGCGAATATAATAATATGTATGGAAATATCATTTTTTTTTTACTTTCGATTTATTATCAATAAGAAATTATGATCGAAAAAGAAAATTGTATGCAGATTAACGTAAATTTGATAGTTGATAATTTTTTTATAAGGTAAATTTTAAGTATTTCGTATTTTATTCTTTGCTTTACTTGCACAAGATGAATAAACTTGAAGAAATTACTGAAGAAAGTTCTAGACTAGAAGAGTTCGTTATGAAAGTGTGGCTGTACAAAAGAAAGCAACCCTAAACTAATATCCATTTTTTTCATTAAAAAATTTCTTTGATTTTATTAGCATTCACGGATTCTGACATTGCATGTCTTGTATAAGTATAACTGACGAACGACCATTTCGACCAGTGCGGGCGTGATTTTATTTTCTAGAAATGATTTTTATGATGACGTTAGGATGTGCATCGGAAAAATATAAAGGGCTGATCATATGATATAGTATTTACAAATTCATGGGACTAATTGAGAAAATAATTTTTTTTCATAATTATTGCTTGCTTTTTACGGTATAAAAAACCAAAATCCACAAATATCTTAATCACGTGATGTCCGCTTTAAAAAAAACCACAAAACTTACCCTCTTTACATTTCAGCCAATCAGAATTATATCCAATCATTAAAATTCATTAAAGTTTTGGTGAACGTTCCATTTTCTTATTTATACATAAAATGGTAGATTCAGTAGCAAGAAGATTACTTAAAGAGCTCAAAGATTACCAGAACGAACCAAACCCAGATCTTATTGAGCTATCACCCATATCGGATGATAACATCTTGATCTGGAATGCAGTCTTACGTGGAGAGTCGGACACTCCTTATGAAGGTAATGCGATCTTTTTTTTTAACGGTAATTTAGTTTAAGTTGTTCGTTCATTGTATTTTGCTACGTTATCTTAATTAGGAGGGAAATGGACTTTACGTATTGAAGTTCCAAAATCATATCCTATTCATCCACCTAAAATCAAGTTCTTGACAAAGATCTGTCATCCAAATATATCTTTTAAGGTAATCAATTTATCGCATACAAGTGTCAAGAAAAATATTCATTTTTATTTATTACTTAGACTGGGGAGATCTGTCTTGATATTTTAAAAACGGCTTGGAGTCCTGCGTGGACTTTACAGTCTGCGTGTATGGCGATCAGATTATTGTTGTCAAATCCGGAACCGACAAGTCCACTGAATTGCGATGCTGGTAAGAACTTTATAATTAAGTCTTTGACTTCCTTGTACTTATTGTATCTAACAAATATTTTTGAAATTCAATAGCAAATTTACTTCGATGCGGTGATTTCATGGGTTACGAATCTTTGGTGAAAATGTACACGCAGCTTCACGCAATGAATCAACAAGATAACGAAGAAAGTAGTTGAGAGGTAGGAATGTAACGAGCTTTATTAATAATATCAATCCGTTCAATTTATAAAAATTAGTTTACACCGTAATATTAAAATTAGATTTAGGTTTATATATAATGATACATTACAATATTTTAAATATATAATATAGAATGAAATAGTTTAAATAAATAATGAATTATTATTAAAAAAAAGTAATCTTTGAGATATTGATTTTAAGTCATTCCTAATTTCCGTTCCAACCTTTCAAATTCATGTTGAGAAACTGATTCTTCCTCATCCAATATTTGTTCTACGCAAGTAACTTCTGGAATATAATGCATTAACATATTCTCAATTCCATTTCTCAGTGTTATAACTGAAGAATCACAAGATCTGCAAGCGCCTTTCAATTTCAATTTGACAATCCCATTATCAAATCCTCTATACTCAATATCACCACCATCTTCTTGTATAGCAGGTCTAATTCTTGTATCTAATAATTCTTTAATCATTTGAACAACTTCAGGATCATCATCTTTAATTTCTGTATCAGAAGGTGGTTGAGCTTCTGTTAATATCGGTTGTCCCGAAGAAAAGAAATCCATAATATCTGCATATATATCAGGTTTCATTAATTGCCAAGGTGTATCTTGGTCCTTGCTTATGGTAATAAAATCAGGTCCAAAGAATACCCCTCGAACTCCATCTATTTGAAACAGTTTCTTTGCAAGTGGAGAGGTTGTCGCTGAATTTCCTGAAAGAAATTCTGCCGTTCCACCATCCGGCATAACCGATACTCCAGGTTTAAATTTTAATGAGTCTTGATTAGGCGTAGTTTCGGTTTGAATGAACATTGTACGAACTATAATATATTAAAACACCAATATTTACTTAACCAATGTATTCTACACTATAAAATAATATATAATAATTAACAATTTACCTTGAAAATTCGGGAACTTGTACAAATTATTTCTATTCATATTCACGTTTCTCGTTGATTCACAAAAGCGTAAAGAACCATTATGAGAACTTAGCAATGTATTTGTTCGTGTAGACAGGGGACGGTGCTGTATATAAACATTATTTAAAGAACTTTTAACCGTTCTTCTTAAAGTTAATAATACTAATCTAGAAATCATATTTTTTTTTTTTTATGAGCGAAATGAGTCAAATGCGAAAAAACGATCTTTTTTCGTCAAGGATCGATTACATAAGCATCATTTATGTTTATCTAAGTTAACGCCCGATGTGATAAATATTAATTACATGACACAAGTTCCTACATTTTTGTTTGTCAAAATATTTTTATAACCATATGTCATCATTCTTCAGCTTCTTCTATTCCAAGCCAAAAACCGAAGAGGTTATGGCTACGACGAGCCTAACTAGCGAAGGTAAATAAATAATAATCTTAATTATATTAATAATATTATTATTTATTGTAGTCTTTTTCCTACTCAAAGTTTGTTTTTCTTTTAAGAATTAGAAACTACAAGTTCTCCGGTTAAAACTACTACAGAAGATCCTCGATCAGAACCTCCATCACCTGTCAACCTACTTTCTCCTTCACGTATAACACAACCGCAATCATCACAACTCGACTCGCAGCCTAAATCACCGAAGGAACAAGATCGTGAGTTTCCTAATTCTGTCTCATTCGGTATTCCACATGTTCTGTTCATTAATTGCTTCGTCATTTATACTACTACTAGAACCTTCCAATTCTTATACTGACGATGAAATTCTATTGTATATCGCCGAAAATAACGAATTGAAGTATGTCTGTGCGTGTTATCCATTTTAAAAAAAAAAATTGAAAAGAAAGACACATTTCGCGTCTCATTAAATGTAAAATATTACTCTGGTTTTTAAAGCGTTTCCTGGTTAAAAGTTAAGAAGATCATCAAAGAGAGACTTACAAAGGTATTCTAAGCGAATTCAATTCATATTTAAATTTTAAAAAAGTTCTAATATGAATCATTCCTTTCTGTAGACGTCCCATGACCCAGAAATTTCAATTGTGATAAATGGTGAGGATTCGGATAAAAATGAGGGAGACGAAAAAGATATTGAAAATTATATGCATGCCATTATTCAATTATTGGACAATTTTGATAGGTAACTATAATTTTGATCTCATTTGCTTTGTCATTATTCAATATTAACTTGGAAAGTGTCATTTTCTACCTTGATCTATAAGACCACCATTTACAATTCAAAGGCTTTCTGAGCTTATAGTAAAGCCTTTTCAACATCATAAAACTTTGATCAAGTGGCTTCGAGCTGTGGAAAAGGTAATCCAATAGAAACATTCTGTTTAAGCAAGTTTCATAATTTTATCATCAATAATTCACCTTTATTTATTGGAAACAATTGAAACACATTATTTATAATTTATTCCGTTTCTTTCTATCATCTCGATAGGTTTTAACGGTGCAATCATCTATGGATATGTTCCCATCCATAACCAATACAGTTACGCTTACAGATAAGTTAGAATTAATGGAAGTTACCACATCTCCAAAGTTGGTTCCTATTAGTTTTGCTTATAACGCAGAAGAGATAGAGAAGGAAAATGCAAATTCTCCTAAATTAGTTCCTATTAAATTTGCTTATAACGCAGGATTAGATGTGGCCGAGAATGAAGAATCAGATGATGAGATGAATGAAGATTATTTTTATGCTAAACGAAAAATCGTTATACCAAAAGATGATTTAGATGATGTAGAAACATTTGAGAATAAAATTGACGAGATGATTGAAGGAAAAAAACAGGACTTTTACGTAGAGGAAAATGATGATGTATCCGCAGAGAAAAGTGAACAAGACGTTAAAAAGATCCTTAATAAAAAAAGAGATTACGATGTTGAAGATAATTCGATTGAGGAAAAGGAG
>CAJVPQ010003985.1:0-10110 GCA_910591825.1 Funneliformis caledonium | reverse complement strand
TCTTAAGTCATAATGAGAGTTTGCTTAGCAGAGTTGAAAATAGTTTGCTTATTGATCATAGTAAATTTTGAAATTTTTATCTGACCTATACATAGATTGTTTGGGGTCCTACTAATAGTATTTCTAGAGAGTAAATATATTAAAAAAAATCAAAAACTCCCAAAAGCAATATATTATTATACTTATATAGATTAGAAACTATATATTTAATTTTGGATTCAGAATCAGCAGGAAGTGTGATGTCTAAATCATTTTTATAACAATTAGGATAAAAAATAACAGGCCCTTCTCAAATTACAATGATAAATATTCAAAGAAGACATTCTTGACTATTAGGATAAGTGCAAAATATATCAATCCAAATTGATAATGTTAAAATTCCAATGAATATCAATATTACTTAATCTAATAACTACTACATAGTGGCCAGTAATGATTGGTTTACTAAGTGTTAAGCACAATTATATTAGAACAAAGGAACTTTTATTTTCAAATAGAATGAAATCATACACCAAGTTCCATTAACTTGTAGGGAAAAACCTATATTCAATCAATTTCAACAATCAACATCTGTAATAAATCCTGCAAATAAAGAATATAAAAAGAAAATTTTAGTCTTATAATAACATTATGCAGTTTTAGAAGATAATATTAATCAACCAATTCTTGCTGAAGCTAAGCTAGATCAAGTTCTAATTTAAGAATAATGATATTCTCTGCAATATTATGAAAATTTGAAGCAAAAGTTTGATGTTTAGCCTCCTACCAATGAAAAATGAAAATACCATTGGTAAGTGTCAGAAAATTGATGTTGGTATCATAATTGACTTAACAAGCCAATGGATATTTGTAAATTATGTCAAAAAAAATAGGAATATTTATAATTGCTCTTAAATATTTCTGAGGATAAGCCAAAGATTCCTAAAATAATTGTATCTTTGATATATATATACTAATACGTCAGAAAGCATATCAAGTTACTTCTTCTAAATAAGATTTTATCAAGAAAAAAATTGATAAGATGCTGAAAAACAAATTGATATAGCCATCAGAAAGCCCTTGAGCTTCTTTTATAGTTTTAGTAAGAAAGAAAAATGGCAAATTAAGATTCTATATTAACTATCAAAAGCTTAATAATATAACTCGATGAAATTGTTATCCTTTTTCACATATTGATAAAATTTTGAATATATTTGGCAAAACTAAATTCTTTACAATGCTTGACTTGGCTAACAGATACTGGCAAGTCACTATAACACTTGAGGATCAACAGAAGACTGTATTTATCACTAGTCATAGGCTTTACAAATTTACTGTCATACCTTTTGGTCTAACTAATACGTCAGTAACATTTTAAAAACTTATGAATAAAGTCTTTAGAGAAGAAATTGGAAAATATGTAACTGTCTACTTAGATGATATAATTATCTTTTCAATAACCTTTGAGGAACATCTCATCCACCTTAAAAATATTTTTCAACAGTTAAAAAAACTGAACCAAAACTGGAATAAGATAAATGTGAATTTAGAAAGCTTAAACTTACTTTCTTAAGATATATCTTGAATAGATAAGGGATTGCTCCAGATTCTTTAAAAATTAAAAAGATTAGAGATTTCTGATATCTTCTAATATCACTACTGAACTTCATGAATTCTTAGGACTTACTTCATATTATCATCAATTCATACAAAACTTTTTAACAATTACTATACCTTTATATCTCTTGTTTAAAAAGGAAATATTGTATCAATGAACTAAAACTCAACAACAAGCATTTGAATATTTAAAGAAATGTCTCATTATAGCTCTTATTCTTATTTATTCTAACTTTTCTAAGAAGTTTCTATTATTTATTGACAGATCATACATGAGATTAGATGCTGTTTTAACTCATTTAGATGATCAATAAAAGAAATATATAGTAATATACACTAGTCAAACTTTTAATAATACTGAAAGAAATTACACGTCTATCAAACTTGAATGTTTCACTACTGTTTAAGCTATAGAACTTATTTGTTGCATTAATCTTTTAGCCTAATCACTGCCCATGTAGCATTATAATAGTTATTTAATAAATCTGACTCACCCTATAAGTTTATGAGATGAATTGTACAAATTATAGAATTTCCTTATAATATTCACTAATGAAAAGGTAAAATACATCAAAATGCTGACACCCTTTCTATATTGTCTTCTATTTGATTAAAACTTTAAATCACAATTAATCTAGAGTGAAAGTAAAAACGTTAGCAGTATGACTAATAGCTCTAGTATTCAAAAATGGACATAGAATTACATCAAAATATTTATCAATATTTAACCCAATTGAAATACCCTAAATTATCTACACCTGTATAACAACTTATTATTCAAAAAAAAGCGAAATATTATACTGTTTATAATTACTTTCTTTACTGATAAAATTCTTAGAATCCATCAAACCCTCTTTTCATTATCAAATTAACAGAGATTGAATTTCTCTTACACAACATACACAATAAACCTTATGGAAGATACTTAGGATGTGATATAACATTCAACAAATTAGTACACAAATATTATTAGCTAAAGATGTATAACACAGTGAAGGAATAGGTGAAAATATGTGATGTATATCAATTACAAGAGATATCTTGATGACAAAAGCCTTAATATTCAATTTCAATTAGACAACCATTCAACTGAATTGAAATTGATTATGTAAAACTACTATCACAAATAAAGTAAAATAATAGATACATTATTGTTATCACTAAATATCTTACCAAATAGGCTAAAGCCACTGCTGTATTTGATTATACTACATCAACTACAGCACAATTTATTTTTCAAGAAATCATGTGTAGATATGAGACTCCAAAGAAAATATTAATTAATAAGGCTATGTCATTTTAAAATAAATTAATAACTACACTATTATATATTATTGGAATAAAACATTATCTGTCTTCACCTTACCATTCACAGATAAATAGATTAACTAAATGTTTTAATCAGACTCTGTATACTATTTTAGCTAAATATACTAAGCAATATCAAGAAAAATAGGATGTTTATCTCTCATCAGTCTTATTTACATATTGCTGCATAGCACAATAAGAAACAATTAAGCATGAATCTTTTGAGTTACTTTACAAATGATATACTATATTACCTATAGATCTTTAAGTATCACGACCTATTATAATACAAAATTTGCTACAAACAATAGAATAATATCATTATCTTTTAATAACAAGGATTGGTAATTCTAGTTCAATTAGTAATAACTAAGCTTCTATTGTGAGTTAAAATGCAATAGCCACAGGTTTAGGTCTTAGCTAAAGCATAAAACTAGATAATTTTCTTAAGAATTTCATATATAACTGAATATATAAGTATATAAACTAATATATATTTATAACTGATTAATCGATCTGTTGATCAATATTAATTATGTCTAAATACTGCATTTTTAAAAATATGTAATTGCATTAAAGCTAGAAATTAATAGAAATTTAGCCTTCACTGATAGGTCTATAATAAATACTGTCTCATGTCTTAAAATTCATAATAATTAGTAGATTGAGTACTATCTTCAGGTAGTTATAGTAATAATAGACTGTATTACACTACCACAGCACTATCTAATTAAGCTGTTACTAAGGTTAGAAGTTAAATTTAATTTTTAGATAAATTTGACGATATAAGTACAATAGCCACCTACCTTTTTGAAATTCTATAAGGATGATAATATTTAAGCCTTTCCAGTTATGTGTAAATACTCTGATACTGGATAGAAGTAATAGTGATTCAGATATGATATTGGTAAGCATAGGAAAAAAGTAATGTAAGTACCCGTAGCTAAAAGTGATCCTTCTATTCAAATTTGACAGTGATTCTAAGATCTAGAAGTCCTAGAGTTCACTCTTGAAGGTGTCTTCTAGATAACAAACCTTATATCAATATTAAACAGGTGGGTTCTAGTTAGCAATGTCTAATCATGACCTCAAGGATCTGAAGATTAGCATTGAGCTATCTTGTAGTCTTAATATGCATATAATCGCTATAAAGATTCCTAGTGTTTCAGATACTGCAACTATCAAAAAAAAATTATCTTTAACAACACAATTGTAACAACATTGATATGATACATTATAGAATATTTTGTAACAATAATAAAAATAAAAGAATGTTATGACTAAATACGGTATAGATTATCAAATTAGAGATAAAGTACTTCTATTTAATATTTTATGATCACACATATATAGAGATAAATTTAAGAATAAGTTTGATAGACTATTTTATATTTATAGTATTATACAATCTGGTACTTATAAATTGCAAACATTGAATAGATGAATTAGAAAAAATCTGATACATATTGATTAACTTAAACCTTATCTTGAAAGAACCAATTGAAAACTTCAGATTATCATTACAGATTAGTGAATCTGATATTATAAATGTGAAGTTAGAATAAATTATAACCTATAGAAAAAATGATAAGTACTGCTATCAATGATCTCATCCTACAAGAATTACAAAGAACTTTAACTCAAAACTTACTTTTTGAATCTCCAAAGTCCTATACTGAAGAAATGCTTTATACTGAAAAAGTTAAACAAACTATCAAGTCCTCTTGAAAGTACAACATATAAAAAATTGCATTTGAATTTTAATAAATACTTTTTTTTAGGAAAATTATTAAACGATAATGATATAACACCTATATAAAAGACTCTTTAAAGTCAAATGATTACTGCATATTACTATCTATATTAAACTTGTGTGTATTTTTTTTGAAATTTAGAAAACAAACAAATTTTGAATACTCGTTTCTTAATATTGATCTGAATTAGATGATTTAAATCTAATAAATACTAAGATCTTCTTAATCGTGCTTTGAAAATTTCTGTTAGAACAGAAATCTTAAGGAAGGAGTAATGTGATAGGATAATGATTTTAATATCACAGATCTGCAAATATGTGACAGAGTACAAAATGTCAAAGATGTCAAATATATTAAACATATTTAACATATTTAATATAGTTAATATATATAGTTAGATATGTTTAATATAGTTAATCTAGTAGATATAGTTAATATAATTAATATAGTTAATATAGTTAATATATTAGATGTGTCAAAATATGTAGTGGAAAAGATATAAATATAAGCTCTTTTGTAAATTAGAAAGATAGACTGATAGCTATATAAAAACTTCTCTTTTATAAAAGATAGAGCAATATTACTCTTTCTTTCGTATAATTCTCTCATTTCTTTATTTTCTTATTTCTATTCTTTTATTCTTTCATATATTAATATCTTACTATTTCTTTTCTATTTTAATAAAGTACTTCATATTTCTTATATAAAATTCTTCATAAATTATTATTATAATACTTAACTTATAATAAAAGTCAATCATATTTAGTAAAGTTAACTTGACTTAATAAATTAATAAGTAAAATAACTAAGATTTAGCATAAAACTAGTTAGAATTATAAATAGACTATAAAAGAGTCAACCTTTTGACACTGTGTCTAACAGTTGCAACCTGAAAAGATTGCATATAATAATACTATTTATTATTAATCAACTACAGTCAACTCTTGATATAGCAAACTCTTGATATAATGAATTTTTTGAATAAATATAATAAAATACTCTTGTTATAGTGAATTTGCTAATCAAATCTCTTAAAATCTTCATTATAGCCTTATAGCAAAGTTGAGATCTAGGATATAGAGTTCATTATAATAAGAGTTGACTATAATCTTCTTTAATCTGAATTACATTTTTAAATCTTAAATAAATAAACTACATTAATAATTTATAATATAATATAATAATTAAACTATAAATTATATATTAATGATACTTTATTTATAATAAATTTTAAGAAAAAAAATATAATAAATCAGATCACTTATTTTTTAAGAGTTCTTTTTATTGTTTTAATAAAAAAAAGATCTACTGCTTATAATAATTGATCAAATACCTAAACTTTGTAATTAAAAAAAATAACCTATGCAAAATTATTATTTTTTTTTCTAATTTTTGTTTTTTATTATAAAAATAAAATTTAAGCCCTTTATTAATTTCTTATACAATAATTCCTATAAATTTTTTCCTACTAAACTTTTTTTTTTGAATTAAAGAAAAAATATTTTAATCTTTATATAAATAATAGATTTCTTTTAATATGAATTTACTTTACTATATAAAATTAATATAATTGGTGAATTGATAGGATTAGATTTCAAAAAAAGTTACAAGTACTGATTGATAACCCTTAAATAATTCTTGATTTTTTAATCTAATTATCTATTAAGAAAATGTCTTATATTTACAGTTATTAATAATATTATATATATATACTTTTTTTTCATATCATAAAAAAGTATACTTTTAAAATATTTGTTTAATCTTGAAAAAATATACTTTTTTCCTTTAAAATCTGATTGAATATATATAAGGTCTTACAATACTTTAACCTTTATTATAATTTTATATATTTATTATTAAATATCATTTCTTTTACTCTTATTATGCAAAAAATTATTAATATTTTATTTTAAAAAATATTAACAGCTATATTTTCTATTTATTGCTTATCATTTTAACTTGTCTTAAAGGGTTTATTAAATTAAAGTGACTCGATTAAATAACTAAAGGCATGATAATAATAAAATTCAATTTTGTAAATAAATACTATATTCTTATGATATGATCTGCTTATCTTATGATCACTTTATTATATTAAAATTAAAGCATTAGTATTTTACATTTAAAGACTATCATATAGTAATATTAATAATTTATTTATCAGTTCAGATAATCGCTAATCAGCTTGTGTAACTTTAAGTTAATCCCCATTTATTTGTCTAACTCCTAAATTATACCAGCCAATTAGAGACTGGAGGTTAAATTAGTGTACCTATCAGATAAGCAATATTATGTGATATATTGAAAACCAGTTGAGATTTATATTAATTTAAAATTTAAAATTACAGTATGTTGGTATTGCTATAGTATAGTAGTATAAAGCATTTGATAATTCTAATCTCAAATAATAGGTTCAAGTAAAACTAATACCAAAAAAATAATAATAAAAAAAATTTTTTTTCTTTAAAATTATATTTTATATGTAGCTTATTAAATTTTGAAAGTTTTTCTATATCATGAATACTTCATTCTTAAGAATAATAATATATATTAATAATCTTAACAAGTATTTCAAAAAAATAAAATCAAAGAATATCCCATTCATGTTCTACTAACACTTTTTTTTATAGTATTTTATTAAATAACAGTCAGAAGTGCATATGAACTTGCCTAATATAATATGCGTTTCAAAGATTTTTAGCTTCTTTTTTTCCCATTACAAATGATAATACATATGAAAAAGCTAAAAAAAAAGATATTTAAGTTACAAAGCTTATTGATTTTTATATTATTAAACGTTAACAGTAAGGAAGAAGAACAAGAACAGTATATTTGTTTATTTTCGTAATTTGAATTTTATCTTTTTTATATTTTTATTATTTCTTTCAGTAGTCTAGGTAATAAGAGAATAACATTAGTTATAGTATGATGTGAAGTACTTGATTTAATTCAGCTAATAGTATTAGGCTATATAACTATATATTGGAATTATCATTGTGAAATTACATTAAATCTTTACCTTTGAGAAGTTTTGGCTCAATGCTAGATTCATACTAGATTTTACTGTAATATTTTCTAAGATGATACTTTTTTGGATAGAACAAATTCTACCTATTCAGATTTGCATTTTTAAGTAATGTATTTATGTATCATGTTTGTATTTTCTTTTTTTTTTAATAAATAAATTTATCTTTTTAATCCATTTTTTTCATTTTTTATTGACAGAAGTCAAAATGTAATCTCAGTCATAAACAATTATGTATTTTTATTTTTATTAAGTTTTTTAAAACATACTATCTTGTCTTTCTACTTGGATCATTAATATAAAATCCTTTCAAGCACGCAAATCTTAAGAGAAAGGTATCACAAAAAAAATTAAGTTCTTGATAAGTATTTTTATTAAGTTACCATCATCACGATATCTACTTGCTAACTTTTGTTGCATTTACTTCTTTTATTTAATTTGAGCTAGAAGAGGTGATTGGTGAGTAAAAATAAGATTAATATGAGTAAAAAGAGAAGAAAAAAACTTCTTGAAGCCTTTTCAATTTATTAAACCATAACTCTACATTAAAATTCTAATATTTATTAAAAATAAATTTCGCATTTTCATTATGTCAGTCCTTCATCTTTTGTGGCAAAACTTGACGACTGTTTTATGATTATATTGTTACGTCTTCTCTTACATTTTCATTTTTTCTGTTTTTTCGTGAATAAATTTAAACTATCATTCTTAAATTTTAAACTTTTAACTGTTACTCTGTTCAGTTAACATATCTGGTGTGTTAACAAGCAAATAACATTATAAATACAAACAAATACAGAGAGAAATTTACTAACAAAACATTATGTTTTTAAAAAAAATATAAATAAATAAATATCGCATGTATACACTTCCATGTCAAAAGTTTAAGACTACCCCCTGAGATCTGCACAAACAGTCCTAAATAGTAAAAATTACGTATTTATATAACATAAATAAAAACAATTCATAATGTTTATTGATTAGTAATGATTATTACACAAAATTTTAGCTTCATTTTTTTTATTTAAAAAAAATGGTTAAAAAAGTAGAACTAACAGATTTTGAACATGATAAAGTTATTGGCTTTTATAAAGCTGGTGACTCTGAAAGAACCATTTCAAAAAAAACTGGCTATGGCAAAACTACCATTCATAATATAATAGTCAAATATTATGAAACTGGTGTTATTACTGTTGCTTCTAGAAAAGGTCAGCCTAAAAAATTAACTGAACAGAACAAATGGTATTTCAAGGCTATTATTAATAAAAATCAACGTGAACCTGAAGAAAAAATAAGAAAAATTTTTATTGAATCTACTGGAAAGGATGTAAGTAGACGCACTATACAACAAACATTGTATTAAATAAGATATAACAGTTATACAACCCTAAAAAAGCCTTGTGTTAGTGAATATAATTGAAAAATACACTTAAATTAGACTCGAGAAAGACATTCATAGACTATAGACAATTGAAAAAAGTACGGAATGATGAGTCTTGATTTACTATATTTCTGAAATGATGTAGTTGTTTTCAATAGTCCATTTTTTGATTTTTTGATATTTAAATAAAATATTATAGCAGAACCTTTGAGCGTAAAAATGATTTGTTTATTTATTTATTTTATTCGATTGATTTGTCAAATATTGATTATGCTTATACCTTAAAGGTAATATTTTGATAAACACTTTAAATTATTTGAATTTTTAAGAACGTTTCTAGAACTACATATATATATTGTGCTTGAAATGACAAAAATCTCCATTCAGAAGTAGTTGCAAGAAATGACCATTGATCAAATAAGATTTTATCACAACGTCTTCCAGAGTTTCCATATCTTAAATTATTAAATTCGAGTATTGTAATAATTATTCTTATAATCCAAAATTAATAATTTATTATTTAATAAACTTAGTAATAAGATAGCTTGATAATTTACAACTATTTTATATTTGCATTGTGTTTCTTTTTTGATAATATTATTTCTATATCAATGGTTCACATAGTTAAGGATTCATCATCTTCATTATATTTTATATTCGGTGAAAATATAATATCCATAATTTCTTTTTGAATATAATTTTCAATATTCTTGAAAGGAAATTTTCATAATCATTTTGATCTTGAGTATTAAGCATATTCTGAGATAATGATGTTGATTTTAATTAAGGTCGTAGAAGAGTCTATTCAAAGAATTTTTATATATTTGTTCAGAATTTTTAGCATAACACAATATTTTTGTCAATCATAGTCAAATTCTAAAAAAAAGTTTACGAAAAATTATCTTTAATAAACAGGCATAGGAAGATTGAAATATTTATTAAAATTTCATTTGCCGTTGAAACCGGTAGAGACTGACAGACCTGTCAAATATGACATATATGCTAAATCTGCTAAATCTGCTAAATCTTCCAAATAGAACACGAAT
>CAJVPQ010003984.1:0-10110 GCA_910591825.1 Funneliformis caledonium | reverse complement strand
ATTGATTCGCTGTATTGACTTGGAGTCTCTGAAGCGTAATCTCTGAAATATCTTTGAGTTATCTTTGTGTTTATTTTATGTTTACCTCACGTGATTTATATTGAGAATAATCCTTTGACGTTATTGTGAATCCTCACTCATGATTCCTTGAGTAATTGTTTTAGTTTTATTTATCCCTTTTGAGATTTTATTTGAAGCCACGAAACTATCGTGATAATGTATATATGAATAAAATATTATATATAATACATTCTTAAGGAGTATTTCAGAAATTTCTGTATTATGATTGTAAATTTTAGTATATTATGATAAAAATAATTTATATATGTATGATTAAAATATAGTATATATGATTTGTAATTTATATATACATACTTAAAAACTATATAATATATAAAATAGTATGTATATATAATTTTTTATATTATACATACTAATGAACTGATTAAATTTTATTTTATTTAATATATTTTTATAAAAGAGCATTTATTTAAAATATGCCTAAAGCTTTTTTTTCAAAATTAACTAACTCAAGGGCTTCAGCTTCAGCAAAAGCTTTTCTGACTGCAACTTCTTGAGCTTAAACTTAAAATTCATGTTTCTTAAAAGCTAATTTTCGTCAAAGTTAATATTTTCAACATCATTTTTTTCAACTTTATACTATTTAAAATTTTTACTTGAAAAGAGTTGTGCTTTTTTTTTATTTGTGATTTTAGTTTTTGTGTTTGTTAAATCATCTAATATTTCTTATTTTTACCATTTTGTGCTCCTAATAAATAATAAATATATTTAATGTAATTAATCCTTGACAAATAAGAAAATAGATTTACCTTTTCGAGCAATTGCTTTAGCATTTCTTATAATTTCTCAATTATCATAGCATGAATAATAAACTCTAAATTTATTTTTAGATTCTATTATTTTCAATTTTTTTTGATTAATCTAACATCTTTTATTAATATTAATATTAAATAATTCATTCATTTTTAAATAAATTAATTTAAATTAAATAATTAATAATTAAACTAATAATGCCTAATAATTGTAATCAATAATTTAAGCTACTTTTCTTCTCAATTAGCTAAAGCATGAGCAGCTTTTACTATATTAGTATTATTTATACTGCTCACCTATATTTCAGGATTCATTTTTGATGCATTTAAATTTAATAATATAAAAATATATGGCTGATGATACTAACAAGCCCATTCTAAATTTTTTAATAAAATTAGATAATAAAGCAATAAAATAAAATAATAATATATAAATAAAAATACCTTTAACTTAAGATTCTTTAGATTGAATTCTTAAAATATTTTTTCAAGTACATTATATAAAGATGCAATTGAAATATTTAAAATTAATTCAAGAATTTTAGAAGAAAATTTTTAAGAATATGTATTACTTAATTATATAAAAAGCTATTAGTAAATTTTTTTTTAATAAAAATTATTTAATTTGTAAAATATTTTATCATTTAAAATGAATAATATATAATTTAAAAATATATATCAGATGATTTACTATTCTATATCTGAATTTTTGCTATGCAAAAACGTCCTAGTTCTTTTATTTAAGCAGCATATAAATCTTCAATAATGCATCTAATACTTTCTCTATTTATATGTTTAAATTTAACAAATTGTCTTATTAAATTTATAATTTATTAAAAAGATCTGCAAAAAATTGCTGATAACCCTGTAGTAACATTAGTATAAATCTATGCATAAGATAGTACTATATATTATAAATTTTAAAAATTAAAAATATTTGTAAAATTAAATGAAAAATAAAATTTTGTAAATAAAAATAAAAAAAACTTACCAAGTTTATACTAGAATCATAAGAGTTTATTTTAAATTCATTTATATTACCTTTAACTCTCTTAAATGTTAAATCAATTTGAATAAATTTAAGCTTATGAATTAACTTAGCTTGTTCTTTAAGCATACAGATAAAAATTATAAGTTTATTTGGATAAGTATCTAAATAAAAAATAAGTTTGTTGAATACTAAATAGATATAATAAAAATGATATAATTAAAATGCTTTACTCATAGTATAGATATAATTATTAAGTTCCAATTGCTTAATTTGAATACAATGAATAACATCTAATAACTTTTGACAAAATGGATAAATATTTTTATTTTTATTAAAATTTAAAGATCATCTTTAATTTCATTTGGAGTTCTTTCAGGTGGTGGTGGCAAATGATTATGTATTCCCTTACTTATAATTAAATTACCATACAATAATGTTACTATAAATTATAAGAATTAAGAGTAAAATTCACATTACAAAACTTTTTATATATTTTTCCTCTGACAATATGACCATTAGCATCAATATGTATTTTTTCTAAAAAATTATTTTAATATAATAAAATTATTTAAATAATTAAAACATTTAAATATAATCATAAAATAATAAATTTACCATATAATTTTTGATGAGAACTTCAGGAATCAATTGTTGTGCAATATTTTAATGATTCTTGCTCATTCTATTATAAAAATCAATCATTAGATTAGCTCTAAAAATACCTTTAAATATTAAATATAAATTATATTAAACTTACTACTATAGCATTACCACTAAGTAATTCCTTAATAAAGAAATATCATAAGTTGTAGGATCTACTTTTATATATCGATGATATTTATCATTAAATTAATATTTATTACAACTAATAACATAATTAGAAATGGACGTTTGATAATTTTTAACATAAATTAATTTAGGTTTACCAGAACATGGAACTCCATTTTGATGAAATTGGCATTTAGATTCTATGCTTCCAAGATAAAAAAATTTATAATAAATTAGTTAAAGTATTTTAAATAATTATCAACTAAAAATACAATTTTATAATCTATAATTACGCATAGGTCTTTGTTTTTTTGTTTCAGCTTGATCATTATTACTAATTTCTTGCCAGTATTCAGAATCAAAATCAACTTCCTTATGACTTAGATTAAGTAGTTTTGGATTAACATATTCATACATGAACGATTTTCTTTTTTGACTCTAATATTGCCAAAGAATGGACTACTTTGAATTGAGCTTTGGCCTCCTCCTCCTTAAGAATATTGAATCTAAAATATTATTTATTCATCAATAAAAAGAAATAATAATATATTAAAATTAGCATATAAATATTAGTTAAATTATGATTACGATAAAATTTAAATAAACTTCGCACATTTTTCCAGCAGTCTTTGGATTTTTCTAACCTATGATATTATATGCTGTTGCTACACCCAGTTCAGATGTTTTAGGATATTCAATTGGCACAGTTGAGTAATGAACTTCTTTTATCTGAGTTTTTTCGAAAAGATAGTGATGTAATCTTCCATTTCACTTAAATCATTACTATCATCACTTTCAACGGTATTGCTATCACTATAAATCTGGTAAACTTTTAATATCAAAATTAACTTATTAAAAGATTAACCTTTATTAAAAAATTTTTTTAGCTTACATTTATATCTAAACTAGGCTCAAAAAGAGCAGCAACTATTTCGTCAATATCTTAAAGTTCGCTCATTTTTATTTGCTTTGATTATTTTTTCTGTAGAATAAATTTATTTTTAAGAAATTATAAAGAATAAAAAATTTAAAAGATTTAAAGAATTTCAAATTTACGTGTCTGCAATATTATATTTTTCGCGTCTATAATATATACATGTCATCATACTATATTACGTTAGTGGTACAATAAAATGTCAATTGCGATAGTATAGTAATCATGCTGATCATATACTATACTACTTTACTATATAACCATTCTTAAGCATATACCATACATTTGTCACCATACATACATCGGTCACCATACCATACTTGTTTTCTATACGATCCAATTTATGTATGATTTTTCCATACTAGTATGATTATTCGTCGCAAAACAATACCGGTATGGAATTTTCTATTTTCAATCCATACCGGTATTGAATATTTATATATTAGATACAATTTCAATATCTTAAAAAATGATCGGATTTGATTTGAACAGAATGCCAATAATTAAAAACACAAAGAAAAATAATAAGTCGCGTTGGTAGTTGTTTTGTTGTTTTGTTTAATTCATTATATTATAATGAGTAAATCAGGTGTTAAGTTTAAGAAAATTTATAAAGATTAATTAAAAATTTTGCATTTATCAAATTGAAGAATTTAATTAATCAAATTAAACTTTATTATTAATTACCGAAATTTTAGAAAATCCATACTTGTATGGAAATATTTGTCATACAAACCATACATTCTAAAGTGATACAAAAAGGAGTAGAGTCAGTAGAGTATATCACGTGTTATGTTGAGTATATTTTTTTATATTCAACTGCCCTAACCTAACCCTAATCTAACCCTAACCTACCAGCATTAAAGATAACTCCTAACAATTCAGTATGACAAAAACTATACTCAACATCATAACACATGATACTCTACTAATCACCTCCACCCGACTCTACTCTTTTTCGTAATACCTTACATTCCATACATTCCATACATAAAAATCCATACCATACATGATTGCATGGAAAATTGGTACAGTACGATTTTCCAGACCAGTACGGTACAATTTTGCAGAGGAGTATTTTTTCGTGAAATTTGAATTGTACCGTACTGTACTGGTAGTATATATAAAGCTTTATTATAGAACCAGTACGGTATGGTACGATTCTCTTGACCGATACGGTATGATGTTGCAGATCAGTATTATTATGGCCAGTACAGCAGTACGGACTAATTCTATAAATTCGTACTGTTAGTATATATAACAATGCTTTTCTTTTATTAAATTAATTTTTGACAAATATACCGTTGAATTAAAAAATTACTCAGAAATTTAAAAATTCTGGGTAATGATACAGATCGTACTGCAGTACGAATTCAAATGAATTCTCTAAAATTCGTACCGTACCGTACTAGTCAGCTCTATATATACGATATGATTCAAATTTTGCGAAAAATACTGATCTGCATAATCATACCGTCTTGGTCTGGCAAATCGCACTGTATCAGATTTCTATCTACCCTGTACGGAGTATGATATTAGATATTGCTTAGATAATTATGCGCGTAAATAGTTTCAGATTTAATTTCAGATTATTTGATGTTTTTCAATTTGTTGTCCGATACAACTTATGGCTTGAACCGCAAAACTGAACTCATTTAAAGGTAATTTCTGCGGTTAAATAATAAATAAATGTAATTTTTAGGTTACTTCTAATCGGAGTTGCTAGATCTGGAAAATTTTATTTAACTTCTTTGGCAAAATTATTAGATCCAATGAGCATGTGTTTTCATTCGAGATTTACATCATTGAAATCAAATCTACATATACATTATAAACAGTCGAGAGATATAGTTATCAAAAAAAGTTAATGTTTAATTTATTGCACAACGAAATTCATTTTATTTTTCTGGTTTGCACACAAAAATTATAGCAAGATAATTAGATTCTCTACTCATTGAGGCATCCAAATATTTCTGATATGAAAAATATATTAAATTTGAATAATTTCAAATTTAAAAATCTAACTGTTAATCACTAAGACAATTACAATTATTATGATTAACAGGTTAATTTATTTCACCACAATGCCAACAAAAACACTTAAATTACTAACTATTTGTTAAAGAAGCAGGCTTAAGTATTATAAAATAAGCATTAAGAACTTTTGTAAATATAATTTATTCAATTTAAATCTTTAAAATTCAGTATGGGTTGAATAACTGATAAATGAATTAAATAAAGCGAATCTATAAAAGTTAAAAAAAAATAATAAAAAAAATTTTTAAAATTCAAAACAAATACGAAAAAGAAAAGAAAATTATTGATGCAGGGAATCGCAGAAAATATCTCTAAACGATAAGGGGATTAGCCACCTCAAAGATATGAATTAAGCTAATATTGAAAGAAATAAAATCTGGCAAAATATAAATTTATTAGAATATGTGAATGATTTTACAAACAAAATATAAACTAAAAACTACCAGTCCTTGGGGTATAAAACCAGTCTCCTTGTTCGCTTTCAGGCTCAATTTAATAACGAGTGCTTGTCAAAAAGAATACATGATGCAGCTAATTACACATTCTTTTTAGGAGCCGTTAAATAAGACCACTCTTAGTCATTTAAACTTACAAATTGAAGCTTCATTTATTACGACAGATATAAAATTTGTAAGCCTTTACACAATACAAATGTATGCGGGAAATTTCACTTAACGATAATGGGATTATATGTCCATCGGATTGATCCTGTTATATATGATGAGTAAACAAATAATATAAAATCTATGAATTCCGTTAGAAAGAATAAAAAAAATAGACGAAAAATACATTTAATAAATAAACCAAATTTATAAAAAATACTTCTGTTAGATAACTCCAATTGAACGTATTGTTAGTTTCAACAATATTAATTTGAATTTGAGCTATTAACAAAGTTGATAAGAGAAGTTTTAGTATATTAAACAGTGACAATTGACAGACTCTGTATTTACTTCATTTAAAAATATACTAAACAACCAGGAATCCTTAAGACATACTCAGTCATCTTCCTTCAGATGAAATTAAATACTAACTTACCATTACGAATTTTCATCGCCTTCATTTTGTCTGTAAACTTTATTTTTATTTTTTTTTAATAGCGAAGTTTTCATTTTTTAGATCTATATTTAAAACATTTTGAAGGTAAAAATCGGAGAGATATTAAATTTTATGGACGCGTATATGGGAGGCGGTCAATAGAAAAGGGGGAAATCTACAAATTTTGAGTAATTTTAGTTATTAAGCTAGTTTTGTTCACATGACCATGATCAGCAGAGTGAGCCAATAAAAAAATTTTTGACTAAAAAGTGGATTTCCCCCTTTTCTACTGACCGCCCCCCATATTTGCTTAAATATAAAATCAGATGTTGAAATATATCACGTCCAGAATGTGTGATAGGTTAAGTCACGTCAGTGACAAATAACTGTGTGACAAGTATGCTAACACCTAAAAATCGAACTAAGTTTCTCGTGACAAATGTGATATTAAACAACATCCTAGCGTCACCCGTAAAAATGGTAGTCAGATTTATTTATTGGGTCACTTATACATATTAGGAGTAACATATAATTGAGATAATTAGCAGTTTTCTTGCAAAAATTTTTTCTGTCCCCAGAATAACTTAGTAAATGAAAAACGGCCGTTATGTAATAATACTACCAATCCTAATCCAATCCTAATCCTCAAATTATAAATACCCAACAAAACAAATCCGGCTACCATTTGTTACGAGCGACGCTGAGTAAGTCGACATTAAACAAATAATATCTATGGTTCAGATATTTTGGTCACGTGATTTATTTGGCTTATAATTATATAACTTAGTAATAAAAGAAAGCATTTTGATTGATATTGCATCAACGGAAAATATTTTAATTTATTATTATATATTATATATTATTTTATTTTTAAAAATAATTCTAATAATAACCAGTTAAACGAGATTTTTATATTTATTTCAGTATAAAAATAAAAAGAGCAAAAGTAATTGAATATTATATGTATTGTTTGTAAAGAATTCTCATTAATATTCAATATTTGTACCGGCACTGCTTGTAAGAAAAAAAAAATTAATAAAAAAAAGGAAAAATGGAATAATAAAATTTTATTAGATTTTTCGATTTATTCGCTTAAATAAAATGACTGAAATTTTCTTAGGTCGAACAGATTTTCATAAGAAGACAGATTCAGAGGACAGAGAATAATTTAATTATCATATATAGATAACAAATATGAAAAACTGTATTAAAAGAATTTAAATAAAAATAGTTTTTTTAATATAAGGATGGGGGATATCTAATAGGACTCAGGTTGCGCGAGCACCCACTCATTATGCAGTTAAAGGGAAGATGCATAGCATTTCCTTCGCCAGAAATCGCAGACCCTTACAGTTGTACCGGCCCTGGGAACTTAGAAAATTTTATAGACTATGATATCGCAAGTATGAGATCGATTAAAGAAATTCACAGCATGTCACTTTCTAATTTTAGTCTATCTCGTTAAGTTTATGTAACTTAATTATAGTTAATTTATACCAGATAATACCACTATAAAAAGAAAAACATATCGTTCAATATTATTTTTTTAAATTCGCAATAAATGGTTAAACGTAGAGCCGCTTCAAAAAGATACAAAGATTTATTACGAAGAGAAATTTATAAGATAATAAAACAAGAAAGAGAAATAGTGAGAAAATGTTCTGACGGTAAGTTCCAATACAGATTTAGATGTATGGTTCCAGAGCGTGTACGATGTGGAAAATCTCTCGTCCGTTGTCCATAGATACCTCGCTTGCTTAGTTTTCTCAATCCCGTTTACGACCTTTCCTTTAATCTACCGGACTCTTTCACTAATTCTTGAAAAGATTTTAATATAGGAGAAAAAAAAATAAATGAAAATAATCCAAATAAGATTGTTGATAATCGTTTAGTAATTTAATTTATTTTTATCTTTTTATATAAAAAAAAATATTTTTATTATAATCATTTATATTGAGAAAAATCGGTCCTCATATATATAAAATGAAAAGCTTATTTCATAAGGACTTGAACAAAAGGTTGTCTGTTATCCGTTATAAATATTTATTTAAATAATAACCTTTTACCTCTTCTCACATATAGAACAGACGAAATGTTGCAATTTTTTTTTAAAAATATAATTTCCTTTGTATGTGAATAAATAAAAAAATTTAAACAGTGAATTATATGGTTTTCTGAAAATTTAATAAATAAAAATCTATTTGACAATTTCAGTTGAAGTGTAATTTTAATTCCGACTTGGTTGACTAAAAAGAGTATACTAGAAAGACTCAAACGACTGACTAATTGACACCAAAAATTGCTGAGACTGGCGCCCTACTAAATATATAAATCTTAATATTTTGATATTATATAGAATGTAATGTTTAAGATTATTTACCAATCTCAGATCCTGAAATCTCTAACACCATTTAGCAAAATATGTATCTATCCAGCCAGAAGACTTAGCATATATGATCTCTTGAAATTTACAATTAATCTTAAATTCCACAGTTGTTCCAATCTTTCTGCAATATATTAAAAGTAATTAATCAAACAGTCATTGTTATTATCTTTTTTTTAAGAAATTTAACACTTACTCTGAATTTGCTTAATCCAAGAATTAAAGACTTCCGATATAAACACAAAGATAATTATTTAATTATCTTTAATTTAAAAAAATAAAAAAAAATTCATTCTATAGGAATCACCTCTTATTCAAGGGCTTTTAATATTTTAGTTATTTTCAATTTTAAAAATATGACTAGCAATACCTCTATAGGAACTTGCCTCGGATCTACAAAAAGGTAAGCATTTGATTAATTATCTTAATATACTTTATATATATTTTTTTTAAAAAAATATTAATAATATAGGAAGAACTTATCCCGATCCAAGAATTAAAAGTAAACATTAAAGTTTATCATCATCAATTTAAAAATCATAAGATTTATTCCCTCATAAGAACTTGTATCCAAGTGATAGATGATCTCCAAATCTACAAAAAGTAAGGAATTGAAGACCTCCGGAACTTGCAAAAAGGTAAGCATTTGTTAGTTTTTTTCTATTTCAAATAAATAAAGCTCTGTTCTAATATTTTAATTAATGTAAAATTACTTCCTATTAGTCTACGAAGTTCTTTATCTCGCTTATTTGGGCTGGGTTTTTCTTTAGCGGTCGTCTTTATTCTTTGTTGACTACATAAAGGAGTTAACATTATTATTAAAATATGTCTGGTTCGTCCATACATCATAGATATTATTAACAAAATCGGATGTACGTAAAATATGTATCATGCAAAACATGATTATACAACTTTCTGCCGGTGAAAAAAAATTTGATTATATGAATAAAATTCATTAATATCTTGAAACAAGCATTTTTAGCGTTAAGGTTTCACCATGAATACTATGAATGCTTCCAACTTCACCTGAATAACTTACTTAATAGTTGTGTTTTTTCTGGTATATTCCGTTTTATATCCACTAGCAATTTTGCAATACACTATAATTATTGAATGAAATATTTTT
>CAJVPQ010003983.1:0-10111 GCA_910591825.1 Funneliformis caledonium | reverse complement strand
AATCGACCGTATATGTGTAATGTTGTTGAAAGATTACGAATGATGATGGCAAGGTCCACTTTGACAATTGGTTACGAACAAAGTAAATGTTTTGTTGACAAGACTGATGAATACATAAATTTGAATGGAAATGATGTTTCATCACTTGGCAATCCATAAAAGATTTTGAAAATATGAATTCAAACGAAATATTTGGAACTTGAATGATGTTGAACTATCTCAAACAATTCTAAATTTCGAAAATATGAATACCAATTAAATAGTTTGAACTGTAACGACTACACATGGTGACTTATCTCAAGCCATTCAAAATTTTGATATAATGAACACAGAAGAGATAGTTGAAATTTTGATGACATCAAATAATGAAGAAATTAATACTGAAAAGGATTTAAGCATATGTATTGATGAGACCGTAACTTTTATCTCAAGGGACTAAAGGAGGGAATTTTTTGATGCCAAATGAGAAACCAGTCCTTGATTTTCTTAATCATCAAGATGTCACCTCGCGTCAAATTTATGTTTTGGATTTCAAACGATCAAAATGACTTAAACGCCATTTTTTTATTTGATTTTTTTGGGATTGAAACGAGGATAAATTATGAGAAAGCGTTTAATTTATTTTTCAAAGCTTCGGAGAAAAGACATATGCTAGCACAATGCTATGTTGGAATATGTTATCAAAATGGTCATGGTGTTGATAAGGATGAAAAGGCAAGCATTTGAATATTATGAAAAAGTATCCAACAAAGGATTTGCCATAGGACAATCGGAAGTTACTTTTTGTTTTGCAAATGGAATAGGTGTTGAAAAAGATTTAGATAAAGCCATTCATTGGTATAAGAAGCCTGCTGAGCAAGGACACAAAGAGGCTCAAAATAAACTTACTATCATCCAGAAAGTTAAAGATGATGCCGAACAAGGACATGATTATAATCAAGATATTTTTGTCGTTAGACATAAAGATGGAGATTGCATGGATAAGGATATAAATAAAGCCTTTGAATTATTAAAAAGATCTACTGAACAAGGACATAAATTGGCTCAAAATAATCTTGCAAACATATATAAGAATGGTCATGAAATTGATAAAGATATGTCTAAAGAAATTTATTGGTATAAAAAGGTTGCTAAACAAGGATATAAAGCTGCTCAAAACAATCTGATAATATATACAAAAATGGAGATGGAATTAATAAAGATATAAATAAAGCAATATATTGGTACTAAAAGTCTGCCGAACAAGGGCACAAAGCGGCTCAATACAATCTTGCTGTTATATATAAGAATGAAAAAGATAAAGTAATTTAAGAATTTATTATAAATTTATATTACTCAAATTGATTGTAATTATGTAATTTATTGATTTATAGCAAAAATAAAGAGTATTATGGATGTTTAAACATCATAGGTATATGGTTGTTAAATTTTCACCTTTGGCTCTAAATAATGCAACTACGAATAACCATAAATATTGTTTAAGTGTAGATTGTTTCAGGAAATAATTTACGAAATTTAGCAGCAAACTTAAGTTTAAAGATCATACTTAAATTGGATGAAGCTACTATTCATAATTACATTTCCTGCCAAAATTAATTTCTAATATAAAATAGCTAAATTAAAATCCGTTTCTCATTATTCAACATGTGGGAGTTTTGCTATTAAAGTCACGTTGCGGATCAAATGATATAATAGCAAACCTCACATCAGCTTGAAATGGTTCTAACCATAGTAACCTCAGTTCTTGAATATTTCCATTCATATTGAATTAATGATATTAATTACATCAATTTATGAAGAATGACACAAAATCTATATAACCGACTTTGATATAACTAGTATGCTTTCATCGATTTGTTAAAGTTGCTGTCAATAACTTAACACGAAATGTCAAATCTTAGCCTTAATGTCTGTAATACAGAAGCAATTGTCAAAGTCGTATCGTCTTAAAAACTTCCAAGCCACTGAATCTTATAATGCTCTTGATGTATCTAATTTAGAAAAAGTTAGAGATTCTTGATGTAAAATATTGAAATATTGAAATACCTAAATTAAATGAGATTAATTTGCTATGTCTATGAAATTTTTTAACTTGATAATGTATCGTAAATTACTTCCAACAACAAAATATTACGTATTTAATTAAACAATAAGTACATTTAATAAGAAGATGTATGACTCATTACAAAAAAAAATCCTGCCGGCATGTGAGCAAATTTTGTAGATGACACACTTCACACGTGATTTACTGTTCACTTATATAAGCATCATAATTATGCAAATACAAATAAAATAAACATAGTAGGTCAGAATTTCGACTGCGCAAAATACTCGAACATGAGAGAAAAATTTTATAATTTTTTTAAATTAATATATTCGAAAATTTTCCGCTTCGTTTCAAGTTATTGGACAATAAACATCAATTGGAAAACAGGTCATCATCTATATTTTATTTTTGCATTAAATAAAAGTCATTGAAAATTTTATAATCCCAAGTTCATTGAAATATATTGAGCGAGCAATATCAAAAGATGTAAAATATCATTCATTTTCTCGGAAAATAATTCTTTCTTTAGAGCGGGAATAGTTAATGAAGTACATAGAGTTATTAAGGAGTTTTGTAAATATAGGAGCTATCGAGAGTTGTTAATCGAGTATTAATTCTTTTAAGAAGGTGGTAAGCAAGTTATATCTGTCGATATAAGTGCAATCTAGTTATTTATGTTTCACTACAAGAAAGCGTTGTCAAATTTTTAATGTCATTCATATTAATGTCGATAATAATCAAACAATCGGTTATTTAATTCATCTTCTCGTTCTCTAATTTCATTTTCTAATTTATCAATGGTTTCTTGAAAATATTTAAATTGAAAAATAAATATAGATGTTTCTTCACTTTTTTTTCCTAATTCGAAATTCAATTTTTGAATGTCTTTTTTTCGGTCATCTAATATTTCACCGGGTTTCGTCTGTCTAATAATCTCAAATTATCTAAATCGTCATTACCTATTTCATTTTGTATAAAGGAAAGTAGTTGTCTTCCTCTGGTTTGTTTAATAAAACCTTTTTACGTATAATTCTTTTTATTTAATTAACAATTAATATGATGAATGTTAAAAAAATATAGATACTTCCAAGATAAGAGTTTTTTTGAATGAAAGTTCGGAATATTTTCTCCGTATGTTCCGTATGTTATAATTACTGCACTCGGTAATCTTTTTTTTAGAACGGAATTACCTTTCCCGCATGTATTAAGATTTAAAATATATATATATATATATATATATATAAAATTAATGATTCAAGATACTTATTTAGATCTATTATTTTCAGAAAAATATATTCGTAAATAAAAAATATTGTTTTTATTTATAAATCTAATGGATCAGTTGATGATTCTTACAAATTCAATAAATTAAATTTTCTCCCTCTTTACAAATTAAGTAAAAAAAAAAAATCATGAGAAGCAATGTATTTTATCATTTAAAATTTTTTATGAGAAAAATCAATATGAATTAACGTGATTTGTAAACTCCAGCTTCAAAATTAACGTTGGGTAAAATTGTGTTAAAAGATGTATTTGATTTATGTAGAGCAAACCCAACCCATTACAGACCCTCCTAAATTCCGAGATGATTGAAACAAGGAAACTTCTGTTCACTTGTCATAATGGAAATCCGATCAACAATTTCTTTTTATTTTTATTTTTTTTTGTTATGATTCCTCGTAATGTCTTGTGTACGATGATATTTTATTTTTGTTTTAAGAATTATTTTATATTATGATTATCGAAATAGCTAAATCCCGATGATCGTTAACTTCTAGACCGGCGGCATTTCAACATTTATATTTTCTTTTGTCACTATAAACGGTATGTAACACTATGCATAATTTTGATCTTTTTTAGTGGTTGATTGACCTCGGTTAAAATGAATCCGAGTAACACAACATCCAGTTTCCGGATAAATATAAATGAATGAACTTTTTTTTCTTTCACTTTCACTTTTCACTTGTTTAAAATATGACCCTTGAATGTTGGCAAGAAGTAATTAAAGATTATGAAAAGTTACTTAATGACGAAGGATATGATGTGATCATATATGCAGGTGAAAATGAAGACGTTAAAGAACTACATGCTCATTCGCTTATTTTGCGTACTCGGTCACAATATTTTCATAAGGAATTAACTTCAAAGAATGTTGAGAAAAGGGAGGGAAGGTTTATTTTAAAAATGCCCAATATTTCTCCACACCTTTTTGAAACCATCCTAAGGTAAATTAATTTAATCGAATATGCGTTAACTGTGCAAACTTGCCATGTAACTAATATTCATGTTTTCGTTTGGATTTCAGGTTCATATATTGTGGAAAAATAGATTTTACGAAATTTGAAGGACCTGAATTATTAAAATTGTCAGTAGCATTAGATGCACTTGAAATTCAAACTTTAGTTCCCAGAATTGAGGAATATTTAATTATGGACCAAAATGAGTTTTTACAACTGAATCCTATCGAGATACTTGAAATAATATATCAACACGAGTCCTTTACTAAGTTATGGGATTTTTATCTCGATAAAATCTGTGAAGACCCCAAAATGTTATTTGATTCTGATAAATTCATCAGTATAAAAGCACCATTATTAGAATTACTTTTGAAACGGGATGATATAGGCTTAGATGAAATTGATATTTGGGATAGCTTAATGAAGTGGAGTTTTGCTCAGAATCCTTCAATTCTTAAAGATGTCACCAAATGGAGCAAGGAAGAGAGAGTTATGATGGAAAGAACTCTTCATAGATATATTCCTCTGGTTAGATTTTATTGTATGTCATCGGAGGAATTCCTTGATAAAGTACTTCCTTTTAAAAAATTATTACCAAAAGATTTGGTTAATAAACTCTTGGCATTTTATTTGGCACCAGATAGGAAATTAAATATCAATACCCAAACACCTAGACAAAAAAAATATAATTCAATAATTGTTAATTCTCAACATTTTGCCATATTTTCGAGTTGGATTGATAAGAAAAACCAATCGCATTACAATGTAAAAAATATGCCTTATACGTTTAATTTGATTTATCGTGCTAGTGAGGATGGTATGACACCAGCAGCATTTCATCAAAAATGCGATAACAAAGGGGCTACCGTAGTTATAATAAAAATACAAGGTTCAGAGCAATTGGTGGGAGGATATAACCCACTTGTGTGGGGTTCAAATAATCGTTTCAAAAATACTAAAGATAGTTTTATATTCTCATTTACAAATGGAACAAATCTTCAAAACGCGAGTGTAGGTTATAGTGCTGGTGCAAATTCTATAGGTTGTTTAGCAAATAATGGACCCGTTTTCAATAATGATTTAAGATTAGATATTATTTGTAATAACGGTATTGGTTATCCTAATATTGGTATACCAGCTCAAAAGTTAAATATGGATGATTATGAAGTATTTCAGATAATTAAAAAATAATACCATCCGTATCTTAGGTTTTTTTTACTTTTTATTATTATTATTTGCTTTACTCAATAACAAATAAATGCTTAATTTGTGAACATGAAGAAATATTAAAATTAAATTGGTGCCACGTTGAATTTGAACGCCTGATTCTCATTAGCCATTTTGTGAATCTGTATCTTGGTTGATGAAATGAGATGTAGCACTAGATCAAAAATACTAATACATTTATTTTTTTTAGTTATAAATTTTTTATAATTCATAGCTTGAATATTTCATCTTACCGAATTTAGTATTTTCGCAAAAAATCAATTGTATCAAAATTCTAGATTTTCAAAATATTAATATGGAGAATTAGATTTACAAACTCTAGATAACAACTTTAAAATGTATTGCAAGGGTTAAAATTAAACTATAATATATTTTGATTTAAGAAACTACTTATTAACCAAAATTCTCTCTGATTTAATTATAATAATATACTTGCTTATTTTATCTTTTTAATTTGAAAAACTTCATAATCTTCAATAGTAACTTCATCTTCAGTATCCCTTATCTCTCTTTCATAATAACGCTTTTTACAAAAAATATGTTGAAATTCTTTCTCCGGTGGGCCGTAAATCTTGACATCTTTACCGAAACCCGGACCATCCCACGTACAAGCTCTAATTGCGTAATCTTTATCCTTCACTTTACTGAAAATGGCATCCTTTAAACAATGATCTTTACTCTTTATGGAAAATATAAAACTCTTTTCGGTGCTAAGCCATCCACCACTAGATTTCCATTTCACGGGATTATATCCACCAAAAAACTCATCGCTTCCCTGGATTTTGATAAAAGAGACGGTGTTTTCTATATTATCGCATAACTCGTGAAATTTTTTGGGAGTGAACCCATCTCTACTCCCTCGTAATATCAATTTAAATTCGTAAGGTAAATATAAATTTTCCCTAATGATAAATTTTTTTTCAGATTTTACATCATCAATCCATCTTGAAATTAACGAAATCACATCAAAATTAATTATTTTCGTATCACATTTTCCATGATACCTAGGTGCCAAATAAATATTTTCAGGTGGTTTGCTATCGGCATCTAGAAAGTATTTTAATAAATCCTCATAAAGTTTGGGTTGAAGTAAATTTTTATAAGGATGAACTTGTTCCAAAAATTCTTTAGGAGATAAACTGAAAAATCTAATATGAGGCAAGACATGCTTCAAAGTGAGTTCCATCAATTTGAACTCTTCATCCGTCCAATTTGAAGGGTCTTGCATTAACGTAGGATTTCTCTTGAGGCCCCATTTTAATACGGATGACCAAATATCAATTTCTTCCATTTGTAAATCATTTTTTTGCAACAATGTCATTAATGTTTTTTCGTCAAGAGAAGTAAAATCTAATGATTTGAAAACTTTTTCGGGACAAGATGACATTAACTTTATGCAATACAGTTGCAATTCCATGAAACCATTGGATTTCAAACTCGTACTATGAACCAATTCAAAATTTTGATCAATCCATTCGGACTTTTCCTCGATCAAATATTTTTGTAAGGAGTCCACCAATTCTTGTAAACGAAATTTATCCGCCACGAGTAATATCTTCATAATATCCGAAACGGAATCGTAATCATTTAACGAAATGACTCCGCCATAAATATATCTACGTAACAAATGTATGAGGAGAGATTTTAAAAATTAAATATTTTATTTTATTTTTTTTATTTTTTTTAATGATAATAAATCAAATGTTACGCACTTTAAAATGGCTTGAAAGGTATCAGGCGAAATATTTGAAAATTTCATTCGAAATAAGCTATCACCATCTTCTTTAGATAGGTTCCGCTTGAAATATGGAGAACGATAACTCAAAATAATGGCATGCGCACGAAAATTTTTTATGTAAATGCCTTCTTCAACCTCAAATATAACATCACTATATTCATCGTCATCTAACATTTCGATAAGATTTTGACTTAACTTTGAAAAATATTGTTTTGACATGATATTTGATATTTTTTTTGTTGGTACAAACGAGGAATCGGAAAAGAATGTGAACTTTTGGTTGCCTTTTATGTTATTATGACGAAATAAAAGGGATTTAACTAAATTTGGTTAGGTTAAATCGAAATGATTTTGAGATCGTCAAAATGTAAATATTTAATTTATTTGAGTAAAAGATGTCATGAGTAATATATTTTCGGTTCAAGGAAATTATAAATTTGTGTCATGTGACTTATTTACAAAAATTAATTTATAATTAACGGAACGGAATGATTTTTTTCCTTTACTACTTAAGTCATCCCGTGCAGCTATATAATAACTTGCTTCATAATTCTTAAGTAATTTAAATGATCTAAAAATTTAAACTTTGTCTGGTCTTATTAAATAGGACCGCAACGAAAATAAAATAAATTTTGGCCCTAGTAAATTCAAAGTACTTATGTTCCGGTCGGATAAATGATTGGTTTATTGTAACCGAGCCTACCCTAAATTTTGCACATCAAATATTTCTCATGATGTTTAATTTCTTAAATATGAAACCGTTATCTATTTCAATTTTTTGAGCAACCACAAATCAAATTTTACAATTTCTGTACATTATAATCAATATAAAGACGATGATCAAATCTAGACTTATTTCAAAATAAAAGTCTATAAACCAGTAAAAGTCAAATTACAAATCAATGTTATTTAACAGTTTCACATAAAAAAAAATTAATATAAAACTTTATTTGCATTCGAAAACTTTAGTTAAAATATTACAACAATATTAAATAAATTTGAAAATATACTGAAAGAAAATCGATAGCTAGTCTTGGCTGCTTGTGTAACAAAATATTAAATCATTAAGATGTCATCATTTAATTTCCCCTACCTATTCATCATCCATATTTAGAAATTAAGAAAATGGGATGTTATCATCCCTTAATTACGCCACAACTTAACGAAGAAGGCACATGATTTTATAAATATAGTTAGACTAGATGCAAAGGAAATATTTATAAATAATCGAAACATTACAAATTCAAACTAATTAGAAAGATGGAACTTGCGAAAACAAATGATAATTCTTTTGACCCAACACCAAAATTAAAATCTAGTCCCGTGTTAATTTGGTTCATCCCTTTTGATCGCAATAGGGAAAAGTGTGACTATTGTGGACTTAAATTTTCCAAGACAATTTATTGTAAACAAAAATATTGTAAAAATTGCTTGAATTGGTATATTAAGGATTTACCTGATAACTTTATATACTTGGATGTACATATTATAGGAACAAATTGTACAAAATGTAATAAACATGAACCAAGAAATTCAAATTTTTATACATGCATGATTAAAGAATGGTGTGTAAATTGCTCGGAAATTCTTTATTTTAGTCAAATTAAAAATCAGATTTACTATGAAATTTCATTGATTCGTGATTATCATAATAACAATATTGGAAATTGTAAATTATGTGGAAACTCTATTAAATATAAGTTGTCTGGTTATCTTTACATCGAAATGTGTTTAGATTGTTATTTAATTTCTTTTGAATGGAACATTAAATATTCCATCCTGCATTTACCATGGTGGGATACTTCTGATTCATGTATATTTTCCTCTTTTGATTTAATTATTAGGGATTGTCAAAAATGGTGCTTGGATTGTTCGGTAGTATATAGTGGTTGTAGATATTGCTTGACAACAAATATTATCATTGGAATTACAGATCATTCTCAATGAAAGAAATGCAAAAGAATACTTTGTAATAATTTCTCAAACATCTCAAATCCAGTTGTTATCACAGGAAATTATGATCTAATTATGCAAGATTAAGAGTTGATGAGTTTCAATTTGCCAATTATATGAATAATATAGTTAAAAATCCTGTTCCATATTCCATATATGAAACCAATGAGAGTATGATTTATCAAGTGCCAAAATTAGAATGGATACCGTATACACAGATTACAAATTTAATACAAATAGCAAGAGGTGGATTTGGCATTATTTATAAATCAACTAGATTGAAAATGGTGAACGAGATGAAGTCGTTATAATAAAAAGTTCTTTAATTCTCAAAATATTTTTTAAATGATGTAATTAATATGGGTCAATTTAATATAACTTTGTAAAGTAACTATATCAACTTTAATTTTATTATTTTAGTTAGAATCCTTATTTCAATGTTATAATATGTCTCATATTATTCAATATTATGGCATAACGCAAGATCCCGTTACAAGAGAATATATGTTAATAATGGAATATGCGAATGGAGGAGATTTGCACAATTTTTTGCTAAATAATTTTAACGACGTTACATGGCAAGAAAAATTATTTATTATATGGAAAATTTCAATTGGGTAAGCCTTCTTTTAAAAATTAATTACAATAGATAATGTATAATATTCACTTTTTCTTTTAAAAATCTAGACTTCTTACCATTCATGAAAAGAATTATGTTCATCGAGATTTTCATAGCGGAAACATATTATTAATATCAAACGTAGATGAGAAGTGGTTTATTGGAGATTTTGGATTATCACAACCCGCCAACGTTACCCCATTAAATAATGAAATATATGGTGTCATACCTTATATCGCACCTGAAATATTTAATGGCGCCAAGTTTTCAAAAGCATCTGATGTTTATAG
>CAJVPQ010003982.1:0-10111 GCA_910591825.1 Funneliformis caledonium | reverse complement strand
ATCACAACACAACACAAAATCCACTTTTATCACACACAAAATTTGTCTTACATCACCACAAAAAATCATCGTCCCTGATGCATACTGACGTCTATGGGAAATTGTTTGTACTTTTCGCTATAATCAAATCCGTAAACTCATAACTTACTTCAGCATGTTTTTCGCGCATTTGTAAACAGTAATTGAAGAAGTTATTCTGAGTACGTTTTTTTGTTGACTACATAATTAGGAAAAAGTTAACTATTTTAAATTTAGTACGAGTTAACAGAGTAAAAGAAACGCACGGTCCAATTTTGTCGAAGATCATATATAGATTCACGCGTTTTTTCTGAGGTTGTCTGTTCTAATGTATCAAGATAACTAGTATACGCATTTTCTAGATCCTCCCATGCTTTTTCTGGCGATAAGTAATCATAATCAAAGTCTTTAACAAAATCACTGAAACGCAGAAGTGTTGATTTTTCCATTGAAACTTTGTAAACTTTGTATGAATGAAATTTGACGCGTATCGGCGTAGTATGATTGGGTTATATATCTCGTGATCAAAAATGCCGATCGACCAATTGATATAATAAAATATTATGCCTAGTAAGACTTGCATCTTAAAGAGTCAGGCTTGTGCAGTGAATTCCGCTAGTCCTTCTACAAGGCCCGGAGTCTCCCCACTTGTCTGTTGTGCAGTGAACTCCGCTAGTCCTTTACAAGGCCCGGAGTCTCCCCGCATGTGCTCTTCTTTATCAAAGCAGATAAAAAAAAAATCACATATGCGTTATGGATTATGGCATTAAAAGAACGTCAGCCTCAATTGAGAGAGCATGAAGCCAAAATTCAAACATTAGAACTCCAGAACATTCAGATAGAGAAAAAAATAAGTTTTGCAGGTGGGCGAGTGAATTCATAATCTATCTGTTTCTTCACGATTTTTCTTTAAATCTTAGTGATCTTTTCACATTTTCTCTTGAGAATCTTCCACCCCTTGTTTAAACTAAAAGTTAACATCTTTTGTAAAGATTCTATCCTGTATTTAGATTGGATCACATTTCAATTATTATTAGAAAAAATTATTACACCGCCAAAAAATGTATACCCAACAAATACTTCACTCAACACCATAAAGGTTTAAGACCAAAACTATTTAATATATATATATGCTGGGTTTCTCGGAAATTTTGTAGCACAGTTCGCCTTCCTTTATTTTATACATACAACCTTGATTTTCTCCCTTGCGATTTTACGATATTATTACTTTCGACACTTGATTAATTGATTTTTTATTAAATAATTTTAACGTCATATTACTTCAATATTTAATCGAATACAACAATACATTCGTTACTGATTGGCTTTATGAGTTTTTAACTCAAATCAAGATAGAATCAGAAACCCGTAAAATTTTTTAGACTGATTTAAATGCCAATTGACAATTGATTTTATACCGATTTGCTGTGTCAATGAGAATTAGCTATCGTTTTTGACCTTTTGACCTTATGCATAAAAAATATTCCTGATATATTATATCAAATACTTTGGGTTGCTATCTTAAAGTTGTAACTTAGTAGTTGTAAATCTATTTTTAATAATAGTACTATTATACATAATGAACATTGTTTACTTTGAACTAATCATATCTTTATTTTAACGTCATAATTTTAATGTCAAACTGTGAATTAAAACAAAATTGTGTGGAAAAAGAAACATTATCTTTGAATTAATAAAAAATTTCATAACGTTGGCAACAATTAATACATAATTTTTTTGTAAGAAAATGCAATAATAATAAATAATTCACTTAGATACTTTTATGCTAAATCTCAATATATTTGTCACACACTTTTCTTATAACAAATATTAAAATTATTTATATACTCCTATAATAAATTTGATTATTATATTATCATTAACCTAAATATATCTTTGAACAACCACAGAATTAAGAAGAGATGCATCAGTCAAAGTTTGTGCTTCATTCTTAAGATCCTTTGGCGGGAATGTCGTTTGTAGAATATAGTCACGATGTGCTTCTCCAACTCGTGAACTAAGTAAATTAAGAAATTAAGATTTGATTAAATGAAATGAAAAGATACAAGCGCATATAATATAAAAGAATCACGTACGCGTTAATAAAATTTCGAATGTCACCGACAGTGTGTGTATGATTAAACCTAGCGAGCATTCTAAAAAAAGGCGAGGAAAGGATAAATAGTTGATTGATGAAACTATATATTTACAAAGATGAAAAGGATCTTGATACCTCGTTCCATCACCCAATCGGATTTGAATCGATGTTATTGGTAATGATTCATCTATCTCTAATTCTCTTGCTCTTTGTGTGGGTTCACTTGACGAAGTTGAAGGATACGTAACTGATGTATCACTAGTAATTACATTCGGTGTAAGGCTGTAAAGTTATATAAAGGTTAATACCGTTTTTTAAAAAATATTATTAGTAAAATTAATATAACAAACCTTCCAAGCCTTTGTCCAGCGCCTGAGAACGGCTTTGCAGGCTTTTTTGGTGGAGACTTATAATCCTCATCTAGCCTACGAGCTACACGTACATCCACAGGTTGATCTTGCCTTACATTTAACCAAGACAAAGGAGCACGTCTGCACAATTTTTATATAAACCATTAAACTCATAAGTGCATTTCGATTACATTTTATAAGGTAAAAATTTATCATCACATACCCACTATTAATAGCTTTTAAAAATTCTTCGTTTGCTGGATCATCATAAGCCATTAATGGACCTTCCTCAATACTGAACCCATTCCTCCAAAACGTTAAGTGACGAACGACCTACAATTTATGAAAATATTAATAAGTTTATGTTTTTGTATAAAATTGTTTGAATAATTAGACTCACCGGAGTAAGTGGTTCCGTTGGAGTAGTTGAATTAGCTGTTTGGTTGATTATAACTGAAGGTTCTTCCTCGCTCCCAAGCCTATAACCTAATTGCAATTTGAAAATTATAGACAAAATTTATATTTAATGATAATGAATAAGTATTTGAATTAATTACAAACCAGTTCCGGAAAAGAAAGAACGTTGAGTTGAAGTAGTAGCTTCTGGTTCTTCAACAGGTCCACGACCACCTCTACCATACCAATAAAAGCCGATCAATCTCTAGAGTTATTTTGATATTATAACTTAAATGTGCTACTTACTCTGCTGCTTTCTTTAAGATGTCGGAAACCAATGAATTTGATGGCTTTGTTGGTTTAGCATTAGGATTTTGCATAAAGACACCACTACATTCCAATAAATTTGTCACATTCAAATATTACAAATAAAAAATGCATTGTTGAGAAATCAAATGACAAAATTACTCACGATTTTTCGCCTCCAGCAAACAAGTTTTCGCGTTCCTCTTCCTCCTCTTCCTCCTCTTCATACTGTTCTTTTCCAAGATCGCGTAAAGTAGCAAACCGAGAACTTGTTGCAGAACTTTAAATATTTATAAGACAAATTGAAAAATATTTGGTAGAATTGTTAAACAAAAAAAAAAAGTACTAGAATACCTTTTATTTTTAGAGTCTACAGAAGTACTCGGGTTTGCTAAAGACTGAGTTTCCTGAGGTGGCTCTTCAGTATCTATGGAACCTGAGGCAGCATTCGGTTCTTCATAATAATTGCTTAATGCAGCCTATAAAATAAAACAAACGCGACTCTCAGAAGTTGGAACAATATTAAAGTATATAAATGTATTAAACAAATAATAACATTTAGATCCCAGGCATTTGCATCCAAGTAGAATTGTGCTTGTTGTTCGTTGCAAGAAACAATACCGGAGAACTGTTCAATCAATAAAGCCCGGTCAACTCTTTCAGCCATTGTAGAGATCAGAGAATTAAGACAACCTTTGAAATTTCATAGATACATGCATAACATGCATAACTTACGTAACTTAATACACATGCGCTATTTCACACGTGATAAGTGTCGCTTATACAATTTAAAAAAATTCCCTTTAACTTTTAACAAATTTTTGAATTAAAAGAAATGGTATGTTAACTGTAAAAAAAAAATTTTAATTAATATACTGTAATAAACTCGAAATTTATCTTTTATAGGATAGGTTCAATCTTAATAGTCAGCTTGAACACTGTAAGTTTTTAGCTATTTTAGTTATTTTATTTTTTGTTGTTAGAGATTGATGGTGTATTAACGGGTTTATTAACGAATTTTAGTACAATCCAAATATGTTGGAACCGGGCATGCAGACACAAATAAATTGTAAGCCATAGTACTTTTTATTTTCTTAATTTTACTGTTTAATAAATTCCATACACTTTTATCATTTATAGCGAATGGATGGTAAATCAACATCGAGATAGTTATGCTTCATATATTGGACATCATTCTTTAATCTCTTATTTCGCTGTAGCGCAAAACGAAAGTATTTCTAGAGTAAAATTTGAATTCGTGGAAGTAAGTGTTATAAATATACATCTATTGTTTTTTTTTAATATATGAATTATATGAATTATCTTAATTAATCTATTTCTCATTAAAGAAAATGCTGCAACCTTGTGGATTGCCTGTTCCTAGGGATGAATAGTCATATCCTTACCTTTTTTATAAAAGAATCAATGTTAAAAAGAAATCCTTAGCTTTTATTAAAAAAAAAAAAAAAAAAGTAAGAAATCAGAATCTTCTAATCTAGTAAAGAGAATTTATAGAAATTGTGTTTTTATTTCTTAGCTTTAGAATTTATAATGTACTGAAATAAAAATAAACCCTAAAAATACTGGTTTATTTAGAATATAACTATAAAAAAATTCATATGCAAAATTTTACTATTCAATTAATAAAGTTTGTGAGGAATTAACATAAATAAATAAATTTTATATAAATAATGAATTATTAATTAAAAGATAAAGTTAATTAATTAAATACACTTTTTTGTTATGCATATCATTAAGTTTTTTAAAACTAAATCATTAAATTAATAAATTAATAAATTATAATTTTAGAATTTAGATAAATATAAAATATTTAAATAAATCATAAAGTCTAAATAAAGATGATGATTTAATTAATTATAATAGATAACAAATAAATTGTAATACTTTCTTTTATCTAAAATAATATGAAAAAAAAACTAATTATTTATATTTTTTAATATTAAATTTTTAATTTATTTAAGAAATTTATTATTTTAAATTATAAATCTATTTATTTAATAAATTTTAAATTATTAATTAAAAATATTAAAAGATTCTACAAATTTATAGGTAATTTTATTTATTAATTACAATTATTTTTAATTATTTTTAATTATTTTATTTTAAAGAAATAAGATTACACAAACAAATCGAGTCTGGATTATAATCATTTGATTAAAAGATTAAGATCAGAAGATTAGCATCCCTGATGCTTGCCATAAGAAGGAAGTTCCTATCAATAAATAACACTGCAATAGATCCTAGTTCAGCACTAACCAAGTGCAGATCGTAGTATTAATTTACTGTGAGTTTTATCAGTTTGATTCTAAGAATGAATTTCATAGGATATGCACAAATTATATGCATTAAAGATCTGAACTTGTAAAATATGGTGAACTTGTATGATTATGCAAGTAGTCACATGTATAAAGAACTGATTGAGTTTAGAACTTATGTTAAGAGGCTGGCCTATAATGGGCAAGTGTCACATCATCTGCAAAGGATCATCCCTGATAACAGGACATGACAGATCAATAGTAGACGTTATATAACTTGGATTGAACAAGAGTCGTGAGTTATAAGTAACTTCTAGTTGAAGCACTGTAGCGTCTATAAGTCAATTAGGATTTGAGAGGCCTAAGTTCAATTCTCAGGGTGATTTTAACAGTCTGAACATATCAACTGTGTCAGACAGCTATTCTGAATTAAGTTAGTAAAGACTTCTCTTTTCAGTAATTGGTCAGAATCCTTCTCATTTAACAGTATCAGGGGTAAGCCATATGACGTCTAGAGTACATAGCTTATTATGAAGGCTAATATTCTCAGCAGTTCAGATCGACTTTGAAAAATAAGCAAGGAGAGGCTTATTTTTGAATACGATGACATATCAGATATAGGAGCTGCAGCCAGAATATTCAGACAACTGATCACTAAAACTTAAGTAAAAAAAAGATTAAAATCAGATTTTAATCAGTTTTCAAATACTTTTTTAAATAAGTAAGCTGAAAATATAAATATATTTTAATTATTTATATAAAATAATGAAAAGATATATAAATTAGAAATTAAAATCTTCCATTTATGCTACAATTGAGAAAAAAAATCAATATGTATTATATTTTTTTAGAAAATGTTAAAGAATAAAAAAAATAAATACAATTTAGTAATCAAAAAATTACTTTATTACAAATAAAATTATATTTTATATATAATAATAATAATGGATTTTTTCTCAAATCCCAAAAATTTATATTTGATATAAATTAATTATGAAAGAAAAATCTTAGTTTTTTATTGTTATTTTATATTATATTTTTTTATGAAATTGAAAATAAAACAAATTTTCTTATAAATAAACTAAAAGAAATATTAATTAAATAAAAATTCAAATAAAATCACCTTTTCATTTATACTTTTATATTTTTTAAAGTCTAATTATGTCTAAGTTGATGTTTATAAAATAAAAGAGAGGAAATGTTAAAAGTATTTTTTAAATAAAGAAAATTAAAAAAACATATTCACTAACTCATTCTTTCCTATTTTTACCTAAAAATAAGATCTGATTCTCTAAATCTTTAAGGCAACGTCCTAAAAAAAAAAAGAAAAAAAACATTAATTTTGTTTTTTAAATTCTAAAGTAAAATAAATTAAATACCTAATCTTATACTTATCTAATAAAAGTCTAAGAAATCTGAAATTCTTTAAAAAAAATATCTTTAAAATGGTATTCTAAAAAAAAAGAAAAGAAACATTAATTTTATTTTTAAATTTTAAAGTAAAAAATAAATTAAATACATTTATTTTACAATATCTCAAGAAGCTTAAAATACTTCAAAAGGATAAATCTCTAAAGTGTCATTTTAAAAAAAGAGAAAAGAAATATTAATTCTATTTTAAACTTTAAAGTAAAAAAATACCTAGTGCTGTATTTATCTTGTAAAATCTAAAAAACTCAAAATGCTTTGATTATGTACAATTTTATTTTAAATTATAACTTAGTTATACCTTATATGGGGCATGCTGCAACAAAACCAGACAAAGTGAACATTGGTATTACCAAAAATTTTAGGGATCAAAATTTAGTCATTTGTAATGTGATCATAATTAATATCCCATTTGTTATTTTAAGTGATATATAGTACTACTCCTATATAAAAATAGTTAATATGAAATTCATTTACATCAGATCTACTATAGAATCCAAGAATTATAGTACCATTAGAAGTATTTTAAAGAAAGAATAAGGTGAGAAAATTGCTCCATATATTTTCAAAATAAATGATACTTAAACACTTGAAACTTATTTAAGAAAAGAAAGGATTACTTATGAAATTTATCAAGAAGAAAGAAAAATAATAAATGTTGGAAAAAGAAAGCATCATGATGATGCATTTTTACCTAATAAAAAGCAAAAATCCCTAAAAGGAAAATAATTACCATTTTCTTTAATAGTGGATGAATTTCAATTTATATAGAGAGAAATTTCCTCAATTACTTTTTTATTTTCAATCAAGATCATCTTTTAATCTCTTTAACTTCAATTTGAGCAATTAATTGACCATTTTGTTGATCTTTTAATTTCCTGTTTTCTTCTTCTAGATGATTAATTTTCTCTTCTAAACTTTTTATCTTATCTAATAACTCCTGTTTTTGCTTTTTACTTCACTCTTCTGATTTTTCCTGAAATTTGGCTACTTCTTCTCTTTCAATTTCTAAGGCTTCTTCAGTCTCATTTAGTTGTTCTTGTAGGGAGCTTATTTGACTTTCATAAAAAGTAGACTGACTTATTTCTTCATGAGGTAAGAGAGGAAGTTCCTTCTCTTCTAAATCTTTATTGTTTCTAATACAGTAGCAAATATTCTTACCATTAACAATATCAAAATCTAACTTAATTTGCAATCTACCACATCTATTGCACTTTGACAATTCATTGTCCCAATACTTTTCTTCACATCTTTCATAAACTATGTCATCTGAAATTCATTCTCCAGTTACATTATTACGAAATCTTATTTGGTGAATAGATTTATTATTTTTGTTTTCAAATTTAGAGCAAAAATCACAAGTTTTTTTACTTTTTTTTTCCAATTCTAAAACTGTGTATTCCAGTTCTCTCATTGCAATTTACTCTTTATTTAGACTTGACTTCTACTTGAGCAATCATTTCTTGGTTGTGAAATTTTTCCTTTTTAATTAATCTTTGCAATTTTTAGAACTTAACTTTTGCTTTTGTTTTTAATTGCTTAAAAATGGTCTGTTTAGTTGATAACTTGTTCTCTTCTACAGGTAAAGCAGGTAAGGGTTTATTATCTAAGTAGAATGAATTCTTTAGATTTTCATTTTGTATTTCACTATCAGTTAATTGCTTACTTAGTTTTTCTATTTTTTTGCTCTTTTGACTTGATTCTTCCTTCAACTTTTCAACTCAGGCTTCTAAATGAGAAATCTTTTTACTAGCACTCTTGAGTTTCTTGTTTTTTTCTTTTATGTCTTCTGCTTGAGCTTTACTTCATTTTTCACCAGTTGCTACAACTTCCTTAACTTGTTCCTATTCTATTTTTACTCTTTCTTCTAACTCTTCTACCTCTGCTTCTAATTCTTTAATTCGTTCAATCTTGCTTTCTATAATGTCTTTAAGAATTATATCTTTAGCAGGTTTGCTTCAAATATTACTTCCTTCTTCTATTCGAGAAAAAATATGAACTCTTTCATTTCATAGTTTCCAATTTTTTTTCAATTCAGTGGCTAACTCAGTGTCTTCAAAGTAATCTATAATAATTCTCTCAACAATTTTTTCTAAGTTTTCTTTGCCTTCCCATTTATAGTCATACATAAGACTATGTTGAAAACAAACATTCATAAATTGATTTCTTAATGGCTTGCTAATCAATTTTCTTAAATCTTGCTCAATATTCTTGCTACAATAAGGAAATCTATTTTTCATATCTACCAATATTTGGTGAATTTGGTCAATTGCTTCTTGCTTAAATTCAACTTCTTCTTGTTCACTTACTTCTAGATTTTTTAATTCAGTAATTTCTTGTTCTTTATTGAATAATTGCTTTTTCAATGTTTCAATTTCATTAATTAGTTCTTTATTTGCTTGTTGTTGTTCTTTTAGGATGTTTGTCATGATTTTTTGATTGTTCCTTTTTTTATTTATTCTTTTAATATACTTATATCCTTAGGGTATGTTAAGTATATAATTATTTTAGTACCTTTTTACTTTAAATGTGAAAAAAAGCTAACAATATTTGTTAAAAGATTAAACTTATTAAACTTAATGACAGTAAGAAGTTATAGAGGTGATTTTATTCTAAATATTCTATTCATTGCCAGTATATATTGGTCTTGGGCAAGTAATATCTTTGTATTCATCTTTCATAAATGGGCGAATATTCTGGTAAAGATATTCTTGCCTTTTGTAATCCAAAGGAGGTGGTGTCAATACTAAAATAGATAAAGTCTTGATATATTTGTTTTCTTAGTTTTTAATAAATTGAATTTAGTAAAAGTTCCATTAACCACTTCCTGAGTTTTGATTACACCAAGATTAGATGCTTCAAAAAGAAAATGTTGATACTTTTATAAACCATTTAGTTTCTTAAAATAAATTTCCAAAATAGCTTTAATATCCAAGTATTGAAAACCTTTTCCACCTTCATAACATTGAGCTTTATTTAATCCTGCTGGACTAAACTTTTTTACCACTTCAACCATATGATCCAGACAGTCTACTCTTATTCTTTTATAGAGTTTTTAATCATCCCAAAATTGCCATCACATTTGAATTTGGTATGTTCTGGAACCATGAAATTTAATTCAATGTTTTCATAATAATCACAAATTACCAAATATAAATAAAACCAAACTGTTACATTGTTTTTATTCTGTCCACCTGCATTATCACAAGTAATCTTTAAATGCTTTTCACCTCTATTCA
>CAJVPQ010003981.1:0-10112 GCA_910591825.1 Funneliformis caledonium | reverse complement strand
TCTGAAATATCTTTGAGTTAACTTTGTGTTTATCTTGTGTTTACCTCATGTGATTTATATTGAGAATAATCCTTCGACATTATTGTGAATCCTCACCCGTGATTCCTTGAGTAATTGTCTTAGTTTTATCTACCCTTTTAAGATTTTATTTGAAGCCACGAAACTATCGTGACAACGCACTTGCTCATTTTTGTATTTTTGTATTTTTATAGAAGTGTAATGACAAAGAGATAGATATACTCTGGGTTATTTCAAATATTCCATTTGTTATTCAATGTAAAAACTTGAAAAGTAAGAAAAAATTGGTATATTTTAGTGAAATTTAATGAAATTTTATTATATTTAATGATTATCATTAATAAATTTCTAAAATCACAGATCCTTACGTCATTCGTGACAGTTAGCAAGAAATTCGTGATAGCCTTCTCAAAGGAATAGTTATTCCTTGTGCTATAGAGGATGTCCTCACTAATAGTGCGAAATTATATTTAGATTGTAAATATTTTTGTAATTTCCTATGCAATAAAATCTAACCTGAATACTATTGTGTTGCTTTAATGCAAATCTGCTTTGGAATTGTTTCTTTCGTATATATTTATAATGTTATTGGGTAATCCAATTATCATTTCACGTGACTTTTTTTCATTATAGCGGATTGCTTATAATAATCGTGAATTTGTCTTTTTATTTTGAGATTTTTAATCCTATATTCAAATTACACTAAAATAAAATAAATATATAAAAAGTTATCTATTTAAGTAAGCCTGGATAAACATCATCACGCTAAAAATTTTATTTTCATACCATGAAATGTCAGGATATGGAAAGTATCGAATCTTCGATTTTTTATAAGAATATAATTTTAGGAGATTTTTATTTGATGTGATAATTAATATAAAATAAATCATATAATTTGAACAATTTATTGCTTAGTGAATTCATTTTATAAAAAAATTTTTGGTGAATTGAACTCTACTATAAACTGACATATTTTCTTGAATTACAAAGTCAGACGTGACTGTATTTGTATATTTATAATAAAATTTGATTATTCAACAAATGCTGATTTACCTGAAAAAACTAATATAATGTTAAATTAAAACCGAATCGATATAGTAAAATAAACATAATAACTTTATTTAATTATCATTAAATGATAATAATATTTAATATCAATTCAGCATCATTTATACTTACATGTATAGAGTTTCTATAAAAAAATTAAAGAAAATTATTTTATAAATTATTTAAATTATTTAAATATTTTTTTTATTAAATTATATTTTAATATTTTTATTTACTTAAGTTTTCATAAACATTAAAATTACTTTATAAAAATATATAATTGTATTAATTTTGTAATTGCTTAAATTTAAAATCTATAAATTATTAATATTGAATATAATATATAAGTTATAATATAATTTATACTTTTTTGATTATATATAAAATTGAAAATACTTTAATTTAAAAATTAAATTAAAAAGATGAAATATTTAAAATCATATCAATTACATACATTACCCTTAAAAAATTATCTAGTCAATCTTTTCTTAAATTTTTCAAGATTAGACATATTAACTAACTAAAATATTTCTTTAAAGAATCCTCTAATTTTGAATTTATATATAAATTCTATAATCACTGAAACTCTGTTTATATAAATTATCAATGTTTTCTGAGTTCAATAACTTTAACAAAAGCTATACTTTCTTGATTCTGCCACTCATCTTCAAAAGGATTTTATTTTTATAAATTAATTTTTATTTATCCAAAAATCTATATATGTAATTATTTTTGTTTATTTTATTTCATCCAAATATTAATTATATTAAATTCATCATTTCATTAATTTTCTTTATTTTTATTTTATTTAGTATCATATTTTTCTATATAATCTTAATATTCTAAGTCAGTTATTTATTTCCATTATTCATCTTCTTTTTTCTAAACCCACTATTTAATTATTTTCTTATAATTCATATTCTTTTTATTTTTCTTTATATTCCATTTTCTTACTTTCTGTATATTTTAAATTTCTGTTATTTTGGTTTATTAATTTTATTAATAAGAAAATCAATAAATATTTGAATGTTATTTAATAATAACTATCTGTAACTTTAACATTTTAATGAAATAGTTATATAAGTATTATTATGTTAATTTATTACAGTCAACTCTTATTATAATGAACTCTATGTCTTAGACCTCAACTTCACTATAAGGCTATAGTAAAGATTTTAAGAGATTTGATTAGCTAATTCACTATAACAAGAGTATTTTTATTATATTTGTTCAAAAAATTTGTTATATTAAAAGTTCGTTATAATAAGTGTTAACTGTATTTATTAGAATAAAATTTATTATATTTATAACTCATTAATTAATTATTTATAAATTAATAATTATATTAAAAATTAAGCAAACTTATTATTCTTTTTTAAATATTAAATTTATGCATAAGCTCTTTCTTTATTATGATATAATAGGATTATATAGATAATTAAATAATATTGTTTATAGTTTTTTTAATTTACAATATTAGATACTAGAAGTACTATTAATAGATTATATTATATCAATAGAAGAAATTGAGATAATCAGCCTGCTGAGATTAAAGATTAGAAATAATCAAAATAAATTGATTAATTAATCAATTAAAGTACCTTAAAAATTGTTTAATCAATTAAACTAACTAATTAATTTAACTGATTAATTAATTGATTAAATTAATTAGTTAAAAATACAAGCATCTTAAAATAATATTTCAATAAGTTATTTTTAATTAAATCAATTTTATAAAAGAAAAATTAGCTAAATTGATTTTAATTTTAAAATAGACTTTTATTTTATATTACATATATCATTGTAATCATTATAAAGAATTTAATATGAATGATAATAAATTGAATGATGATTTTTTTAAATATATTGATTATAGAGACATTGAAAATACTTTATCTAGATTATCAAAGACTGCATCTAAAAAGAGTTTTGTATAAAAGTATTTTGAATAGATTAATAATAGAAAGTCTGATATACAATAAAAATGAGAAGGAAGAGCCATATAATATGATCAATTTCTTTAAGAAAATTTTGTAATTGGTTAAGTTTTTCTTGTAATTCTATTGTAAATAATAACATAAAAAAATATTGTAAAAAAAGCAAAAAATAGCATAATCATAATATAAATATTTATCATATTGTTACGAATGAATGTAATTTTGACTAAAATCTTCTTAACTCTCTATGTAAATCATTTTTAATAATTACAATTAGTTTTTTTAAAGATCATTTGCCAGGCTATTACAATGTTAGAATGTCAAGATGCTAAGTTGTTAGAACACCAGACTATCAAGATATCAGGTTGTCAAAATGCTAATATAACAAATATTTAAGATTTCAGATTGGCTTAATTAATATTTTTTATATATATATTGAGCTGAAAATCCTAAAACAACTCAATATTCTATGCTCACTTTTAATATATTTCTTTAAATACATTCTCTTTGCAATTCTTCTTTATACACCTTCACAATAATTTCAATTTTCGTTATTTTAACTTTATAATTTCATATATGTAACATTATTTATTATTTTATTTTTAATATCTGATTTATTAGTATTTTATAATTTGATTTTTTATATAATAATTTCATAATTTACATAATCTTAATTAATTAGAATTTAGTATTTGACATTTATAGAATTTAAAATATTAATTAAGTAAAAATGTAAAGCATTAACATTAAAGCAACACTAATTAATTTGATATTATTAAATAAATATTTATCACAATTACTTCATTTTTATTTAATAATCATTAATACCTTCTGCTTACATTACAAAATTATTTATAAATATATAAACAAAAGAATAAAATATAACAATAGATAACTTATTTAAAATTTTTGTAGCTTAAATTTTACTTTATATAAAATTTAATATAGATTCTAAATTATATAAAATTAGTATTATTAATTTAATACTAAATTTGATAAAATTTCTCCAAGATTTAAACTTTAAAATAAATATAAAATTATAATTTTAGAATTTATGATTGATAAATTATAATTTTTTTAAAAATAATCATTTATGTTTATTTATAAAAAAAGTTATTTGACTGTTGCTAATTTGCACCTGTGGTGAAATTACCTAGGTGATATCACCCGTAAATAATTTGCTAAAAACAGGTGATTTCACCTGTATAAAAAAATATTTAATAAATTACAAATCTTATTACGTGATTTTATTATATTATATTACTTATTTCTTAGTTACTTATAATAATAAAATGAGATTTTTTTAATTGGTCATTTAATTTTAACATCTCTTTTACTGTCAAAAAAAAAATGTTTGATTTATTTGTTTGATATAATAAAACAGTCTACACATTTCTTTTACTATCTAAAAAATTACCACTACTAGTTTATTAGACATTTAGACATCATGAAGCATAGTGACCTATTTGATTGCATAGTTTATAATGTCTTTCTCTTTTTTTTCCAGATTGACTTGCTTCTTCATGATCTTTATTGGTAATATTAGTAATATCTCGAATATGTTTTGCTTTCTTTTTTAGGGATTCGCCACATGACTTATATCTATTAGGTTGTCTACCTTTATGTTGTACCTGTAATAGATCACCAATATGCATAAGAATTATATTTTCCTATTGTTCAGATAGTTCCACTTTTGTATTTTCAATAAAAAATTTTACTTGATCGACAAATTCATCAACTTTATCAGTTTGAATAGCCAAATCAAGAGCTTTTTTAACATATCTCATACTAAATCCGTATTTTTGTTTAGGACCCTGCAATTGTACAATATTAGGTGTTTGTCTAAAATTTCTGAGGTGTTGAAAAGATAATTGAGGCAAAGGTTATTCTAACTCATTTAGTTCTCCTTCTCCAATATTATTTACTGGTACCATATATTCCTCATGTTCAATATTATATTTGTTATTATTATACCATCATTGAGGGATAAGTGATATATGAAACTGTGCGTTAACTGAATAAGACATAACACGAAAAAAATGTCTACACACAATTCCTCTACTGATAAACTAAAGAAAAGTACATAAATGTGAACCATCATCAAGAAGAATAACACATTGTGATTCTGATTTTTGCCCACAATGTCTAATCACCTTCCATACTTGCTAAATATTATTATGGGGTATATTTTTGACCAACGAAGAAAATAGAGATTAAGGTTGGTCATAATCATCTTCTCTAGCCATTTCTTATTTATAAGAATCGTCTACCATCTAAATTAAAGAAAAATATGATTTTTGATCATTAATGACTGTATTATCATTAATTAATATTAATTTTTCATATCTTATAATGAAACTTACTTCCAGAAGTGGTAACCAATCCTCAATTAATACTGCATCATAGCATAATGACTGGGCTATTTGATCACGTTGTTTTTGAAGAATTTGTAATGTTAAGTATTCTTGCAAAATTTTGTCAAGGTCTGGAAAATATTCATCCATTATAGATGATATCCCTCTTGTTGGAATTTCATTTTTACATTCACTTAATATTGCTCTTTTTGATTGTTGATCAAATATCCTTTTAACTTCTCCAATAACATCAGTCAAACTTGAAAATCTATTTAATTTATCTTTGATTATTTTATTATTTATCTCTACTCATTATATACTTTGAATTCCTGCAGTAAAATTTCAGTTTGTAGTATAACTTGTCCAACTATTTTTACATGAATATAAAACTCTTGTGAGATATTGTTCACAAACTGGAAATTCATTAATAAGTGCTTTCCATTCTATCTCAAACTTTTATAGCATAGAGAATTATGCATTACTAAGAATTTAGCACGAAAAGCTTCAAATTGGTCATGTAGCTTTCCTTTAAGTTTCTTTTTTAGATTTAAATCTAGATGAAAGATACAAAGAAAATGCTATATTTCTGGATAGTATTTCTTATAGCTGATATTAAAGCTGGATCAGCATCAGAATATAAGGCCGTTGGTATAATATCACAAGAATTTTTTAATTCTTCTAGAATCCATGCAAAAGTTGCTTCTGTTTTGTCTTTCAAAATTGCTGCTGCTACTATTAAATTTCTAAAATTATTGTCAATTACTATTACTAGTATCAATATCATATCAAATTGGTTAGTTTTTGATGTTATATCAACAATTACAATATCATGATATCTTTCATAGGCATTAACTTGATCAGGCGACATCCAAAATAAAGAATTTAATCTTCTTTCTTCAGAATCAAAGCGTGGATTTATGATCTATCTTGGATTATCATCTTTTTTCAAATATAATTCAGTAAGCATTTAACATGCATCATTTTTATTAGGCTTTGCTTATTTCTTAAATTGTTGAATAGCATTATTTAAATCCTTTTTATTAATTACTTTATTTAAAAACAAAGCCACCAATATGTTGTATTGAGTTGATATGCCTATTTTTCCTTGAATTGTTTAAAACTTCACTTTTTCAAGCATCTTATCAGTTAACTTCCAAAACTTTGATGCTATTTCAGTGATAAGAGGGTTCATATCATGATTATGTTCACCAACTATGCTATTGATTTGAATACTACTTGCAGATTTGGGAAAAGAAAGATTAATATGCCAAGGACATCCAATCATCTCAAAGTCTCTATTCCTTCTATTTTCTGCTAAAACAACCTTTTGAGCTTCATGAGTTTGTGCATATGAGCATTCATATATTCTGCATCTTGTGATTGTATTGTCAATTGAATCTCGTACATACCTTTTTTTATGAAAGCAGAATTCTTGTTTCTTTGCATATTTATCAAGGTACAATTCAGCAAGTTTCCATGTTTCAAATTTCATTCCTTGATGTAATTTTGTTCCATTCTCTTCTTCTTCCTCATGCTCATTATTATCATTATCTTCTTGATAATCAACATTTCCATCATCTTCTTCCACACGAACTACAGTATTTATCATTTCATTTTCTATTTGAGTTTCTTTATATGTCTCAAAGAGTAGATCAGAAGAACTGTGTGAGGAGTCATATAATTCAAATATTGGCGGATTAGAAGAAGAATCATGTAAGGAACTATACAAGTCAAATATTGGCGGGTTAGAAGAATTATTTAAAGAATTATGGTAAGTGTTGAATAACAGATTAGAATCACTATATAAAGCATCATAATAAGAGTTGAACAATAGATCAGAACCATTATACAAAGAAACATTGATACTTGGAATAATATTTTCCATTGTTAAGTAGTTTTAAAGTTACGTATGACATGTCAAAATTCAGCTAATAGATACAATTAGAAATAACGTGTGATGTAATTTTAATTCTTTAGGGAAAGAAGGAAGAGAATAAGATATGGCAAAGAGCTTTACAAATAGTGTCTCTAAGAAAAAAACATACGTAAAAAGAGAGAATTTTGGACGAAAACATTATATCATTCGCATTAAAAATTTTAATTTCATTTAACGTGATACAGGTGAAATCATCTGAGTTAAAATCACCTGTATTAAAAATTTTTTAATTATAAAATTTAATATAAAAATAATCAGATGATATCATCTGAGTTATATCACTCTGAATTAAAAATAGTTATAATCAAGTTATTTTAAATGTAACAAAATATATAATATTTAGTACAGTAAAAATACTAGATATAAAATTATTTAACTAAGATAATTTAATTTTAGATAGATATTTTATTAAAAAAAATAATTATTTAATAAGATTAACTTAACAGTTATTTTAATCAGATAAACTTAGTAAGTTAATTTGTAAAAATAATGTAATTAAAGAAAAATATAGAGTAATAAGTTTAAATTAAAAATATAAAAAGAAAAAGAAAAATACTTCATATCACCGGTGGCGATCATCACCGGTATCACGTCACGTGATATAATATTATATTTATTTATTTATACATTTGTACGTGTCACATCACGTCAGATGATATAATTATTTTAACTAAAATTTTTTTGCATCGTGATATGTGATATCATTTCTTAATGTTTTACAATGTATTACACTGATTTATACGCCAAACCAGCCAAACGTTTGATTTTTTTACCCATAATCGCTCTTTTTTTTCTCTTAACGGCCATCCATCTATAATCTTTTTCTTTTGTTAAGAGAAAACTGATGTTAGCATTTAATCATATTGCAGTTTAAGCCAACTTTAAACGAATACTTTCCTTGTTTTTCATTATAATCAATCATCATCATCCTAACCTATAAAATAAAAATGCAAGCTGGAGTACTTTTAGATATAATAAGTGAAATCAATAGGTTACCTAGTGATGAAGAAAGTGAGATTGATAATACAAATACAAATACAACAGAAATAACACTAAATGTTAATGATACTTTCAAAAATTGGAATGCAGTCAATGTTGCTGTTAATATGTACGTGAAGCAAAATGGATTTGTTGCTACAAAATATCGTAAAGATCTTGATGAAATTGATAAAACTATTATTCAACATCGGGTATATAGATGTTGGAAAGGTGGAGTTAATAATCCAAGAAAGGTGAAGAACATTAATCTTCATTGTGATAGTGTTTCAACTAAAACAAACTGTCCATGGCAAGTGGGCTTTTATTTTGGCAAAAATGCTAATATCATACGCCTTACCAAATTCGATAATATTTATAATCATCAATGTGATCCAGTAACTATAGATTTGGCTCCTAAGAATTCACATCTTCCTATTGTGATTTTGAATAAGATCAAACATTATACTATTAATGGTCGTTTAGGTGCTGGACAATAATATGACTTGCTTACCAAAGAATTTCCTGAACATCCTATTAAAAAGAAGAACTTATATAATGCTATTCAAAGTTTTTGAGGTGTTCAAATTCATAATGAATCTGATGCGGCTATGATGTTTTCATATCTTATAAAGTTGCGTGATCAAGATCCCGATTATATTGTTATACCACGTTTAGAAAGAATTATCTAATGAACTTACTGAATTATTTTGGATGACTAGCTAACAATGTAATGAACTTTGGCCTAAGTTTCGTGATGTCATCATACATGATAACACAGCAAAGATGAATCAGTATGAGATGTCGCTTAGCTTATTTGTCGATATTGACAATAATTATAAGACAAGAGTTCTTGCTCAAGCCTTAATAAAATATGAGACACAAGCGGATTATAGTTGGATTTTACAGTGTACATTAGAAGTAACTGACAATCTTCCACCTATCGTATTATTTACTGATAGTGATCCAGAAATGATAGCAGCTATTCAAGTTGTTTATCCAGAAACTCGTCATTTATTATGTATTTACTATATTGCTGAGAACGTGAAGAAGAAAGCCAAATCCAAATTACACAGTGAGATGGTTAATAGTTTTGTTAAAGATTTTTACCATATGCGAAATAGTTATAATCAGTATCAGTTTGAATCAAGATACAATGAAATGCTAATAAAATATGAGAAATGTCGATCTTACCTTGAAAAAAACTCTATCCTAATCGCGAATCGTGAGCAAGATATTCTATTACAAAGATTTTTATGGCAGGAGTGAAATCAACTCAGCGTGTTGAATCCTTAAATGGAGTTCTTAAAAAACATGTTCATCGAGGGACTCTATTAAAGGAATTAGTGATAGAAATAGAAAATGAGTTAAATAAAGAAGAGCAGTATAATCGAATCAGGGATTACTATGGGTCAAATCTATCAGTCAGTCTTCCGTCAACTTATGAAACCATTTTTAAAGACATTGATTCTGTTTTAAAAGATTCTTTAACACCAATTCTATTATCACTTCAAAGAGCTCAGATGAAACAGGCGTTATTATATCAAGAAATTTTGGTCTCTATTGAATAAGTCAATGAATTCGACGAAGAGCTTAATAGTATAGTAGAACACATATATGATAGACCACAAATTAGATTATGAGAACTTTTATTAGGTATTAATTGCAAGGAAATTCAAGAAATATGGGAGGTCAATTATATTGTGGCATCTTCAACATCCAAACCACATTATGTAGTGATACTTAGAGATATGACATTACTTTATACATATACAGTGGCCCACAAAAGAAACGCAAGTGTGATTGGTTACCTTTGAACGGCTATAACTCATCAACCACAAATGC
>CAJVPQ010003980.1:0-10114 GCA_910591825.1 Funneliformis caledonium | reverse complement strand
TATATTTACTTAATTAATTTTTTTTAATTGCAAGGGTATTTTGTTTGCTGATCATCATAATTTATATAATAACATATAGAATTTTATAAGTAGGACAGTTATGTTGATTAAAATCTTATTGTGTAACTATCGAGTTATCCCCCCACCTCTCGATAATACCAATTATGTGTAAATTAACGATCTACATCAAAAATTCTTACATAGCAAAGTTTGGGCATAGAAACGTTTTTTAAGCACACTAGCTATCACAAAACTGATATTGGATTGCGATTCTACTCAGTGCGGCGATTCCAACAAGCTAAATTTTCGTTGAAATCGGACCAGCCAATCAGGAATTATCGCGCAGCAAAGATCAGCAAATTATTATATAAAAGGTTCAGCTGATCTTTGCTGCGCGATAATTCCTGATCGGCTAGTCCGATTTCAACAAAATTTAGCTTGTTGTAATCGCCGCACTGAGAAGAATCGGAATCCAGTATCAGTTTTATGATAGCTAGTGTGCTTAAAAAGTATTTCTATGCCCAAACTTTACTATGTAAGAATTTTGATGTAGATCGTTAATTTACACATAGTTGGTATTATTAACTTGATACTAAATTTTGGCAGGATATAATTCAGAATTTGGGCTTTAAAACAAGTATAAGATCATGTTTCTAGCATTTGTAGTTGATGAGTTATAGCCATTCAAAGGTGACCAATCCCACTTGCATCTCTTTTGTTGCCCATTGTATAGCATATCCAGATAATATATCTCAGATAATATGTAAATAACATATTTAATAGATATATTCTAGCTATATGCCTTTAGAAATGATAATATAATTACAATTAGGTCATTAAACTCGCAATAAAGCTAACCTAGTATTTGATCATTTATACGTGATTTAATAATAGAAATTAGTTATGATTATTAAATCAATATACAAATATCATTATCAAAATTAGATTTCTAAAAGAATTAGAATATATTATAAAAAGAAGTGACATCAAGTTACCTGCATATCTTGATAGCTCTTAGATGATGATATAAATGCAATCCACATATTATCTGATTAGAGCTCTGAATCAGATCAGATTAACAGGTTGAACTGACCTAACCTGATCTGATAAAATTCAGGTTAACCAATCATCATTCTTAAATGATGTTTTATCATTTAATTAGAAAGATTTATTATCATTTGAGAATAATGTTTCATCGTTTGAAAATGATATTTTATCATATGAGAATGATGTTTTTATCATCTAAGAATAATAGTTTTATCATTTAATTAGAACAATTCATTATCATCTGAGAATGATAGTTTTATCATCGAAAACGATAGTTTTATCATCTGAGAATGATGGTTTTATTGTTTAAGAATGATATTTTATCGTTCAATTAAAACAATTTTGTTATTATTCAAGAATGATATTTTATCGTTTAATTAGAATGATTCATTATTATTCAAGAATAATAGTTTTATCATTCAAGTACAATAGTTTTATCGTTCAATTAGAATGATAGTTTTATCATTCAATTAGAACGATAATTTATTATTCAATTAAAATGATAATTTATTATTTGAGAATGATAATTTTATCATTGAATGATAGTTTTATCATTCATAAATGATATTTTATCGTTTAATTAGAACAATTTGTTATCATTCTTGAACAATGATTTTATCATTCAAAAATGATGATTTTATTATTCTTAAATGATGTTTTATCATTCAATTAGAACAATTCGTTATTATTTGAGAATGATGGTTTTATCATTCAAAAATGATGATTTATCATTCAAGAACGATGTTTATCATTCAATTAGAATGATGATTTATCGTTCAAGAACAATGTTTATCATTCAATTAGAATGATGATTTATCGTTCAAGAATGATAGTTTTATTATTCAATAACAATAGTTTTATTGTTTAAGAATGATGTTTTATCATTCAATTAGAACGATTTATTATTATTCTTAAATAATTATTTTATCATTCTTAAATAATGATTTTATTATTCTTGAATGATGGTTTTATTGTTCAATTAGAATGATTTGTTATCATTTGAGAACAATGATTTTATCATTTAAAAATGATGGTTTTATCATTCAAAAATAATGTTTTATAATTCGATTAGATCAAATCAGATCAGGTCAAATAAAAATTTAAATCAGATCAGATTTTTGTTTGATCTGACCTGATCCTTTCAGTTTAAGTAATTTAATTGACCTGACCTGAACTGATTTATTCATAGTTCTATATCTGATAAGCAGATTATAAATGTCTCATCTTTGACATGACTAACACAAAATGCTCGTCACTTGAATGATGAGGTAAATGCAAAATGCATATTATACCTGAGACTATAATAGTCTAATTTAAGTTATTTTTTGTTTATATAAACAGAAACAACTGATGTTAACTTTTTGATCAGTAATTTGTTATTAAGTAAGACTAATCCATAATGATTAATTTATTGTTAAAAACTATATAATTAAAATTTATTAGTTTTATTAATTATTTATTTCAGTTACTTTTACTTTTTATATTTCAATCAGTATTGATAATTATAATTTATATATTAAGTATTTTTCTTTTGATTTTCAAGATTTTATTGATGACAATTAAAATATTTCTTTATATTAGTAATATTAATTCTTATAAATACTATAAAAGAATTAATTATATTAGTAAAGAATGATTTTTCTTTAGATAATAAATTAAGAATATTAGGTAATTATATAATTCTTTATTAATAATTTTTATATTTAAGATTAATATTAAAAAGTTCTTTAAGTTATAACTTATTAAGAAAGTGATTTGCCTAAAATAAATTAAAATGTTAAATTCTATCATATTAAAAGTAATAAAACTAATAATAATATAGTAAACTATTGTATAACAGTCTTAGTCAAAATAATTTTTTTTACCTTTTTTTATTTATTATCAAATGTAAAAAAGTTTTTCAGATAATAATTTTTCTTACTTTAATAACCTTTTTTGAAAATTGATAGCAATTTGCTAAACTTGTAATATAATTATTAATATTGATGATAATACTTAATAGCTAAAAAGGTAAGTTAAATTTCTAAAATATACTTTTCATGTTAAGTATTATATATTAAATTAACTATAACAGTAATTTTAAAAAGTTTTCTTATCTAAAAATGCCAGTACTTAAATATTTTAAATTAAAGTTTTGATAAATACTATAATAATCTTATTATACAGTATCTATTAAGCTATATATGAGAACTATATAGGAGGTTTGCTAAAAAAAGGGGCTCTAAGATTAATTTCTATTTTTGCATAATATGCAAACAAAATTTGAGCTTTAATGTTGAGATGACCAAATATCACAATTACAAGGATCGGAATGAATGTTTTTCTTTCTTTAAATGAGAATTTCTATAGCTAAATATAATCAGCAAAAAATTCGAATAAGTGGTCTGGCAGTATATGTAAATTAAATAAACTTCGGGGTTCATAATTTCTAATGTGGTGTCGGGGTGTAAAATGTGTATGTAATGATCAAAAAATTGCAAGAGCATTTAAAGTTTTAAGTTTACTTAATAAGAACCCAATCCTCGAAGATATCCAGGAATAACTACATACATATGGGTCTTCGTAATACCAAACATACTTTAGTGCAATCCAGTTCTTTTCGCATAATTCTTTTTTGAGTTGATCCCGTGCTTACTTTTTGCATCGTGATAGTGTTTTGTTGTCGTTTAATTATTTGTAGATCCTAAAGATGAAATTATTGCGAAATACGATTGATGAGAAAATTTTATTTTTTTTAAAGCACGATTAAGGAATTTAGGCGTAAACCTTTTACGGTCACCGGGATGTTAGTACGCCTGATCTAAAAAGCTTAGACTAAACTGGCCCAAAATTCCCAGAACCTAAATAAAGGGAAAAAGTGTTTCGTTTATTTGGTAAGTAACGGTTCGACATTTTTTTGGAACTTATCTTCGCTCCGCGCTTTGCTAAAAGTGCAGATACTCATGTCAGGGAGATAAATAAGCAAAGGTTATATGTTTTTATAAGCAAATATATATATATATTTTTAATAAAAAAAAATAGCTTTTTTATATAAAATATAGACATGAGAAAACAAAACTTCAACTTTCTGCGGCCACTGTTTTCAAATCATTATAAAATTGTGGGAAGAAAAATCTTGGCTTAAAGATGAAAAGGTTTCAAATAAGTTCTTCATCTTGTGATTTCCGCCGCTTTTAACGTATTCCACCTTTTTTAGTAAAAATGCATCGTGTGAACTAATATATTTAAACCATGCCCAATTCGATTGATTCAAAATTTTCTTCTTTACCTTTTATTTACATTTTCAAAAACACTTGGGTTTCAAGCATGTAACCAATTGGAATAAAATTTTGGTTCATTCTAGGGATGCTTGAGCCGGTCCTAAACGGTCCTAAAATTCACAGTTCTATTGATGGTTTTTTTTTTTTGCTGGTTTTTCTTATGATAATTCTTTATTTAATTGGAATATTTATTTAAAGTAAATAATTACCAAAAGGTTTCATGAAAAAGTTATTAATAAAATTTATTTATAGCAATTTTTTTTAACAAGTGTGTTACTTATAATTAATGAAATTTGAAATAGTCGGGATATCCGAAATGAATTGATTAGCCTTTTTTATTTACCAGTTCACTGATGAATTTATTTTATGAGGAATGAAAGTAAAGTAAAAAAAAATTTGAATCAAACTCAATAAAAAAAATACACGAACATAAACATATCGATTACAAAACATTTACTTGTTAAAAAACCGATGTGTTTTTCATGTTTAAAATCATCCGATTTCGTAATTGGTTCCCTATAAAAAGATTGTCAGACAAATTTTTGGATGCACTTTGTTTTGTTCAACCAACTCTGTACATCATTATAAAAGTGTAATATTTAACACCACCATTTATTTCTTAAAATCGTAAAAAAGCGCATTTATGGATTTAATATATGAGATTCAAGGTATTGCAAAATTTTGATTTCAAATTTTTCAAATAGAAAATCCTATTAAACATTTTTTTAATTATGATAAATGGACAACATTACAGAAATAAAATTGAAGGAATTGTCAAGTTAAATTTGCAGACTTATCAAAGTCATCGCTAGGACCAAAATTTAAAAAACTGGATGTTTGTCATAAACAACCGATTGTGAAATGAATGTTGCTAGCTCGAACCGATAATTATAAAGTTCATACTATTTCTTTCTAAGAGGTTTATTAATAACTCATTTGTGCAACATTGGGATGGATCAGGTTAAAAATGAGACCAAATCCCACCCACTTGGACTTCACCTGTAACGTTAGGTTATTTACTTGTTATAAAGAAAAGGAATCGTGTGTAATGTAAATAACCAAAAAGATTGAAACTTGGCTTCAACTTAACAAAGGGGACCAATTAATTGATTAGCAACACAAAGGAACAAAAAATTTTTGTTTGTTACACGTAATATGGAAATCCATGATATGTTTAAGAAAGAACAAAAAAAAAATGAAACAAAGGCAATTTCTGCATATAAAATGTAAAATATTGGACAGTTTATTCATTTGGGGGGTTTTTTTTTCTTTTTTTTATTTTTTTTTTTTCCTTTTCTTGATGTTTACAATTAATACTTTTTTTCCTTCTTTTGCTTGATTTCTTGTATTATTATTTTTTTACTTTACATAGATGATTTAATTTCGGCGCTGGTCGCATGTATATTTTAACATTTTAGGTAGAATAGAGCATTTCGTTTCTTTTTAAAAAAAAATTTCACTCATTCAACCATACTTCTTCCCTCTATAAATTTTTTTTTTTTTTTAAAAAGAAAAGAGAATGTTCGCGAGAGATGCATTATGTCTTAATTTCAGAACAGAACCCTGGTGGTTTCGCTTAATTAGAAGAATATTCGCCATAACTTTATTGATAGTAGTAGGTGCGTACGGAAGTTATCAGATTACGAATTTTACAATGTTCATTAATACGGCGAACATAGTCGTGATAGAACCCAAGACGAATGTTTCTTTCCCAGGTAAATAACTTTATGTTTTTTCATCTTAATTTTGAACGTCGGCACATGTTAACTTTATTGATGTTTTTATAGGATTCGTCATATGCCCCGAATCTAACATCCCAACGTTTTTAGAACCAACGGTAGAAGCAACCGAACCATCATTTTCCATCACTTGCGGTAAATCCAAAGATATAGAACCAAAATTATTAAATGAGAACGTAGACTTTACGGATTCAATATGCAATAAATTTATTCAGAAAAGTAGTAATGGATGTTTTAAATTTCGACCTGATAAAGCAGAAAATAACAATGATGAACGTGAAGAATACGCGGATAGTATATTAAGGGAAAGGGAAACGATCAAGCCCTTTGTTTTTTTTAATATCATACCAAAGGATGGATTAACACCTATTGAGATACCATTATTTTATACGATATATTTGGATCAATATAATGGTACCGAGAAAAATTATTCGGCGGAAAAAGATAGTGGTAATTTTTTTCAATATCACATGCAAACCATAGCCACGGGCAAAAGGACGATAATAGAATTTTCCATACTAGTTCACCGGTACTTTAGTACAATTTTGATGGGTCAATTGAGTTCACGACCGGATAATACTTCAGTTGAGGTTTCGGTTAACCAAAAATTCATACCATTAAGACGACCTACTTCTAATGGTCTGCCGAAAACTCAATTTGTATTCATTCCAGAGAAACGCTATACCCGTGAAGAAATGGAAGATTACCAATACCAGCCCATTTCCATAGTATCAAGGCTTGGTGGGTTTTATGGGGCCATCACGGGCATTTACATCTTTTTATTTGGCATGTCAAAAGTGGAACCTTGGGGAATGTTCCAAAAGGTGGTGTTTAGATGTTGGCCGTGTCGCAGAAGTTTCAAAAAACATTTAGCCGCGAGTTATGTGTCCGCCGCTGGTATACCACTTGGAGAGAATATAAATGATCGACCTAAGGGAACAAGTTTAGGTGATCGATTACAAGTTCTCGAATGCTTGCTAAAAGACTATTATATCGATCCCTATTACCTTGAAATATTAAAGTTAACAAAGATACGTTATGATCATAACGATGCACGTCACAACGAATTAGAAAATATAGTTCAGGTGAGAGACGCAATCGCAAGAAATCGACAAAATGAACATTACAAGCGATGCGTTAGACGTTGGAACAGTTTGCCGAAGGTTTTTAACTTTGGATTACAACATTATAATGAAAGGTCTGATTCTTCCTTGACGGCTACTTCTCCGAGAAAGAAATTTCATCGGAGTGGGATTGGTTTTCTGAACCAAGGTGTTTCTAATATTACTTTGGATGAACAATTGACTCCATTACGTGATCAATTTAGCGAGGATTCTGATGATACTTTCGAAATAATAACCGAAAAATGAACAATTTTTAAAGAACCAATCATTTCATCACATCATTTGTATTATATTGCATTTCATTATAAAAGGAAAAAGAACCCTTCCCAAAAATATTTCATATTTAACATTTGTATATTAAAAATTGCACTTTCTCTTCGATCATATTAATAATTTACCATGTATATTTTGTTATCAATTAGATAATTTATCTTCATATAGAGCAGAATAACTTGAAATTTTTTATTTATTTTAAAAAAAAATACTCGCTAAAATATGGCGCAGTCGCCAAAAAAAACATTGCTGTAAATTGTTACCATTTTGGTAACCAAAAACTAAAAAAAAAGACAATTGATAATTTATTTTAAAGTAAACCATGTAGAAAGTTTTATTAATTTATAATAACAAGTCATTAGTATCAAATAAATTCATAGACATTTTTTAGAAATTTATCATAATTCAACAACCATTTGTCTTTACCTAAAATCAAATAGCTAGAAAAACTGGATACTTTTTGCTTAGTAATACAGTTGCAATAATTGCTTAGTAATGCTTATCAATGAAAATCATATAATTCAAAATCTCCTCTCATATATTTATCTGCCACTCATCAGAAACCTTGCATCGTTGGCTAAAGTAAGGAAAGATCACAATCACTGCTATAACATCTTTTTCTAGTACTTGTCTTTACAAATATCTTCTCTTCTTTTAGAAATGACTTCTCAAAATGCTAATAACATCACCACTACTATCACTACCATCACTAAAAAAGGTTTCTCTATACTTGAGTCTTTAGTATCAAGCAAAAAAAAGATTTTGAATAGCAGAAATCACTTTTTAGCTCTTGATTTTCAACCTATAAACTTGTTGGCAATATCAGCTCAGGTATCTACTCAAATGACCAGAACTTAAGATCTTATTGGAATGGACAAGTCACAAAATAGTCTTAGAAATTGTGATTACCTATTATGACTAACTCTATCAGTTTGCCTTCGATCTTATCTCTCTCTTTACATTACATCTGTTAAAATGCAAGAAAAAAGAGCTGCTCTACATTGATGAGTATATCAAAATGGGTGAAATAAACAAAAAGAGAAAAGCTAATGCAATAAGGACATATACCAAATAAAAATGTTCAAAAGAAACTTTTAATCATATATTACTAGTCAAGATGTATTCCAACTATTCTCAAAAATAATTATTGAAATGTTAGATAGAATTGGTGAGATTTGCTTATAATTCTGTTGTAAAGTGAAATAAAAGGTGTTATTTTGCAAAGAAAGATGGCATTAATAAAAAAAAATATATAAATCATATAAATTATCAACAAAAACTTTCTTTATTTAGTGACATCCAAGCTGAAATAAATGTTGATAATGTAAAAGATAAGAAACTTATTAGTTCAGCTATCAGTAATGAGAGAAAATTCTTAAAAGTTGTCTAAGGTTGCTTATATAAACTTATTTTAGATTTGACAAAACGTTTAAACTATAATTTCATTAATTTTTTACTAAGGTTTTGATATAGTTTTGCATTTTTATAAGCTTTGATATAGTTTTATCTTTTTTAGAATTTTGCAGATTTTTTAAAATATAATTTCATTAAATTTTATCTTTTTCCATTTAGATGACTTATAAAATCTCTAAGTTTTGTCTAGCAACCTTAGAGCTGTCATTCATTTAAAAATGCTATTATATAGAATATTAAATGTTACTCCTGTAAATATAATTGATAAAGCAATTGATGAAGTATTAATTGCTAAAAATAAGGTTATTAAGCATAATACTCAATGAGTACAAAATGAATCTGTTAAGTTTTTATCATTTCGAATTTATAAAGATTTATGACAAACTATTACCATCTGTGTCCAAAATTTTTTATCTTCAATATAAAACTATTTTTACATCACCTATCTGTACACTTTATCAATATACACTTCACATTGCCATAAGCCTTATCTAAAGCATATGATTGTGTTAATATTACTATATTAATTAGAATTCTTGGTCATCTTCACTAGGGTTGTTAAAGTTAGTCTTGGTCTGATCCTAGTCCTGAGACCTATAAGTCTTATTATACAGACCTACAGACTGGGTTCACACATAACAAGTCCTAAGACTTAGATCTGACTAGGTTCAGTCCTGAATTTTGTTCTAGAACTTAGTTCTGACTAGTATTTTATGATCATCATATTACGTCTGATCCAAATCATTATAATTTTATTACATTACACAATTCAAAATTTTATATTTATTACTGATCCAAATCATTATAATTTTATTACATAATACGAATGGACAAAATACAAATTGTAAATCGCATATTTCTTCACCTTTTTATATTCCCTACAGAGATTTTTTCAACAAAAAGGTAAGGTTTTTTTTTCTTTTTTTTTTCTTAGCTACCGGGGAGGACAAAAGTATTGCACACTTTTATTTTTTCAATAATTTTTTATTTTTTACAGAAATATACAATTTTTTTTTATTTTTTGAAAACTGATATTAATATTTAGTATGTTCTCCATTGGCATCGATCACAGCCTGAATTCTATTTGGCATTGATCGCATCAAGTTTCGGTACTCTTTTTGCGATATCGCATTTCACGCTTCTTTTACCGCCTTTTCAAGCTCAGGAATGCTTAAAGGTTTAGGATTGCATTTTCGAATTTCTACCTCAACTATAGACCACATATTCTCAATTGGGTTAAGATCAGGACTTTGAGCAG
>CAJVPQ010003979.1:0-10115 GCA_910591825.1 Funneliformis caledonium | reverse complement strand
AACTTATTTCTCCCTATCTTCAAAATAAAGCAAGAGAATATATTTCTCAAACTTTTTATAAACACAAATACACATATTAAGAATTGAAAACATCAAATACAAAACTAAAAATTGATTGCAAAAAACTTCATCAACGAAATCAAATTTTAATTAAAAAAACACAATCTCTTGGAGTACAAAATATGCATCTTGTCAATCAAAATGCAAATCGTATATCTAAAATTCGATCATTAGCTCGACGTTCACAACAAGTCACAGATACAACCTTTCAAAAAAAGCTAAAATCTATTTTTCAAGCAAATAAGCGGGAGTATGCATCTAATACTATTTGGCTTGCAACCAGTATTTCGCAAATTAGTCAGATATCATTACGTTTTACAGTAGAATTTATGCAAGTAATTTATGAATTTCTAATTGGAGAGCCACCACAAAATTGGATAACATTATCAACATTGTGCACTTAGCAGCAAGATATTTCTACATTACATACTAATGCACTATCATTTGGAGTCTTAGTTGACGAATCTACACGAGGTGAAGCAAAGTACTTTGTTTTATGTTATCAGTTTTGGAATCAAAAGGATCAAGTACCTGTTATAACTGTAGCTCATTTTGAGGATATTTCTAGTTGTAATGCAAATACTGTATCTAATACTGTTACAAAGTTTATACAACAAGATGGCTTGTCTTTTGATAAATGTGCATTATAGGTAACAGATAACACAGCCTATATGTCAGGAGAAAGAAAGGAGCTATTATTCTCTTTAATAAAAAAAATGACACAAATTCAATTCGAATTGGATGTGCACTTCACATAATTCAAATTATATTAAATAACTTTGAACAAGAAGCATTTGGAACAATTTCAAATAGCACTGATTTCTTAAGAAAACCTTACATATACAATTTACTTTACTTAGCTTGGAACTACATAATTGCTATAATTCAAGTGACAAGGGTAAACCACTTAATATTAATGCTTATATTATTCAAAAGTTATATGATAGGTTGTTAGGATTTCACTACAATCAGTATCAGTTACCTCTCTGTTCTCATTGGGATTATGAATTACAAACAGTCAAACAATATCTTGATCGTCATTCTGCCCATATTGAATTTGCACATTAGTTTATTGAAGAATTAGATAAAAGTTAGTGATTTTGGATGCTTTATCAGAACCATTATTAGGAATTAATGCAATTATTACTGGTGGAAATTTAGGTAGTGAAACCTGTATTTTTAATATAATTAATTAACATTAATAAATATTAAATAATATACAGTATAATCTAATTAAATAAAATTAATTTACCTGCAAAATATATGCCTGAACACTACTTGCAAGTGCTTCTTCACCTTTTATTTTATTAATTATTTGAGGAATTTGATCATAATCACTAACTTTTGTTTTATTATTGTTAAGTGTTGATCCAATTATGCAGCCAAGTTGTGGGAAATAACGAAGTCCAGGTTTTAACTTTGTATTATCAGTCATAGCAGTGATAGGACCTTCATAATGCAAAGTATCTATTAATTATTTAAACCTTGCAACATTTTTGTAACAAAGATCTGAGTCAGTTAAATAATTGTTTTCATTTCTTCTTAATTGTCTTTATTTATTAAAGTTAAATAATAAAATTATTAGTAAAATTAAAAATAATTGTGATATTAAAAAAATTATACAATACCTAATACTTTGGATAGTTTGTCCTTTCAAGTTTTGTTGAAATAAATTTAAAGCCTGAGTGCTATAATTACCTAAGATCATAAGAAAATTGATAAACTCCTCTGAATATTTAAGATTTTGTAAATCTAATCCTTTTTCTTTTTGCAAATATGCTTGAATCATTATATAACATAGTCCAGTAAATACAGGTTTATCATTAAAAGTACCTTTTATTACCTTATTGGCTAAAGTAAACCAAATATTTGAATTATTAGATGTATCTCTTTTAATGATATTCCAAATTTGTAATAAGTTAGCATTTTGTAAATATTTTTTCATTAGATCATTTTCTAACCAGAATAAAGATGTATGTTTCATATTCTCAGGTTTAGACGTTTTTATAGCAATTTGATTTGCTAATCAAGTATCTGAGCGTAATGCTAAGCATACGGTATAATAGATTTTATTTCGATAATTTTTATCAACAAATCTGATACATTCTTTAATACGCACAGAATTACCTATAATTATAAAATATGAATAATTTAAATATAAATAATTAATTGATACAAATTAATAAAAAAATTAAGATATTTTACTTTCGCAATCAATGAACTATGTACACTCAGCATATATTTGTTGATTAAGGATTCTTTTTTCTCTTAGATTAAGTTTTTTTCTAGAAAACTCTTTTTTGAATTTATTTCTCTATGATTTTTTTGCAATTACTTCTACATGACGAGAACCACCAAATTTTGCAAGAGTTTGATCAATATATGTTGAAATCCTAGCAGAACAAAGACCACTATAAACTCCCCTTTTTTTACTTGAAGAAGCATTAATATTTTCATTATAATCAATATCAATAATAACGTTTGAAGTTTTATCATCTTCACATTCATCAATACTAATAATGTCATCATCATCCATTACATCCACAACTTCACTGCTCCAATCTTCCTATTCTTCACCGGAATCATTGTTACTTTATGTTTTTTAGGAGTATTAAAATAATGATATAATATTTTTAGCCTTCATCCCGTTTACATCCTTTACTTTTAGTATGCTGATTAATATAATTTTCGTTCTATTTCCTTAAGAGCTTAATTGTTATACCACATACACAAATGACTTTTTTTGCGTGTATAACTTTAGCAACATATGGATGTCACTTTAAGTGTTCTTTTGAGTACTTTCAACCTGTCATAATTTGTAAAATAAGATGCACTTAATATAGATATAAAAGTTTTATGTATAATAAAAATATGCTTGAGAAAAAGAGAACTATCACAAATTATAAGCTAAAAAGAAACACGTAATAAAAAACGTGTTTAGATAAAAGAAAATGTACTTAACCGCTAATATGTTTACATAAACCAAAATGTATAGGAAGCTAACATTAGAAAATGTCAGGAGAATATGAGAATATTAGAAACTAGAAGTAAGTAAATTCGGCATTTTAAATATAACAAATAATATAATTGGCAAAAGAATAACATCTTATAATATATTATATCTTATCAAAAAAAAATCAGTACTACACATTTCTAAACTCTTAGTCCAAATTTAGGATTAATTTATGCAAATATGAATTATGAGTAATACAAAATTAATGTGATATTACTCATACTCAAATTGTAAGATTAAAAATATTCTCTTATAAACTTTACACAAATCAACATCTGAGTCATATCATAGATGTTTAGGGTTTTATTATAACTTTATTTTATAGATATTAAAGGCTACATTTCGTATTATTAAACTAATATTTAATTGGCCACCTTCTGTTACAATCATCACCTGAATTCGTGCTGGCATACTAAATTTTTAATTATACATTTTAAAATCGATTTTCATGCATTTTTAACATTTCTTTCAAAATCAACAAGGGTGGATAGAACCAGTTTCAGCATACTTTTTCAATGTGTCATACTGTTGTTTTGCCTCATCCAAAAGTTTTTGCAATTTTACTATATGAATCACCATTTTTATGACAAAAAATTATCACACCATATTGCTCTACAGTTAATTCATTATTTTTTCATTATTGTAATTGTAGCCGTAAGTTGCAAAAAAAAAGAGAAAAGGAAAATTTGAAGTTAAAATGTTATTTAAAACAAAATAAACAAATAAATAAATATAAATATATGTAAACATTACCTTTTATATATATCAATCAGTTTAAAATCTCCAGAATAATTTAAATCAAATTCAGAGAAACTTTAGAAAAATATTGGAATAACTTCATCAGAGAAGTGAAGAATTTAATTTTTCTTATCACGTGCCTCTTAATGATTAATTTTACTACTAAATATTTTTATCAAAAAGAGATGTTGTTGACATTTTTGTCTATCATAGAACTATGCTTTACCGTTACCTTTTTGGCTATTCTATAGTCTATGCGCTCTCTCTTTATCTTTTATAGCTAATAATAGTTATTATAGATAGCTTCTTATAAATGTATTTTCTTTTTCTTCTATATTGATGTATTTTATTATCTTTTTATCTTTTAATAAAATTTTTACACATCATTACATTTTTGCCCTTTTAAAATTGTCTAATAAGTTAATTAAATAAAATATATAAAAATATAAAAAATCTTCACAAATATCCTGCTATATTCACGTGATTCATATTAATGTTTAATCAATTCTACTATATAAAATGATCTCCATTTAGAATATGTTAATCTTTCTTTATATCAGGCAAGTCTATTAAAAATCTAATAGTTAAGTAATTTATCATGAGAGAGTTGCTGAGTACAAATCTAAAATTATCTTTGATCAACTGATTATATTGTTAAACTGTTTCTCAATACATAAATTATGTAATAATTATGAATAATTTCTTTTTCAGAAAAATTAACATTTTCATATTTCCTGATTCTTTTGCTTGCATTTTATTAAACTTTAAAATTATGCAGTTTACTAAAATTTCTGAAATTTATACTAAAATAAGAAATATTGATCAAGGAGGTGTTATACAAATATTGCATAATCATTGATAAAACGCGTTTATATTTCTTAAAATATTATGTAATGACCAATAACAATTTTGGACCAATAACTGTTTATTTATTTTTCTGCAGGTGAATTTTCATGATCTTGAAAAATTTTACACACATCTTTCATCTATAAATATCCTTTCTAAAATTTCTTCTATTTTCACAAAAATTTTCATTTCTCAAACAAAATTATTGCAGATTTTCAAACTCATAATATTTTTAAAATAACTCGCATAAATAAAAAGAAGTCTTCTTCTTCTCAACGCTAGAGTTCTGCTTAGTATAGACAGTTTAGAAGTGAAAAAATTTCTTAAAATAAGACGGGTAGATTTAAAAATAGTTTGGTCTAGAAGCTTTGATTATATAGAATATGTGCTGGCTTGTCATGAGTTTTGAATATACATAACTTATGCTATTTTTTAGTAACAGTAATGATTTATTCGACCTTATTTAATTAACTGCAGCAATGGCTAACACTTTTTCTTTTTGTTAAACTAAAGGTTTATGTCAAAAAGGTTAAGAAAAAGTTTAGGTCCAAGAAGATCTTCAAACAAAAATAGCAACTTTAGAAAATCAATTATCAGCTTCTTTAAATCAAACTACTAAATTTTTTCTTGAGTGTAACTGTTTGAGAAAAGATTTGATTCAAGAAAAAGACAAGAATCAAAAACTTCAAGAGAATTATAGAAAGCTTAATGATAATTTTTAATTTATCCATCAAGAGGAAAATGTCAACTTAGAGACCTTAGAGTGACTTTGAAGGCATTTCAATTTTATTCAAAATCAACTTGTAGAGAATAGTAATTGCTATCAATTCTCAGTGTATCTTATTTCTCATGAAAATCAATTAAATTAAAAATTTTTTTTTTTTTTTAATAAATTACTATGTATTTGACTATACAAAACTATTTAAAAGATGATAATTATTATGAATTCATATTATTTTAAGAGCTACCAATCACAATGTTAACACTTTCACTTTCACTCTTATTATTTCCTCTAAATTACTAAATGAATATTATCTTGTCTACTAATATCATATTATTTGTAATATCATGTGATCAGTCTTCTAAAAAACTTTATCTGTTTTAAATAGGCTAAGCTTGATAATATCTTTGGCAATACATTGTTATACAAAATTATTTAAATTATAATCTCTTTCTAAATGTAATTATCAATATAGTGTTGATGCTAAAAGTCTTTAAAATATGTATAATTTCCTAAATATAATTACTAAAAGTTTTCAAAATATGTTTATACATCTTAAAAGTAGTTACTAAAAGTCTTCAAAATGTGTTTTATATTAAAGTCTTTAAAATGTGTTATTGCTAAAAGTCTTTAAAATAATATACCGCAAAGTATATTCACACCTCAGTTGATTAAGTTTTATTATATATTAAAAAATATATTCAAATCTATGATAAATGTATAATTCATCCACTATATACTACCCAATGTATTCAATACACTATCGAGTATATTTTCATATATTAAATCAAAATTAAACATGAATTACATTATAAATACAAGTGTCACAAATTATTTTAAGTAAATTGAATAAAGATTTATTGGTAAATAAATAAACTAAAAGCTAAAAATACTAAACTAAGAGAATACAAAAGAAGAATTAATCATAAATAGAAAAGAGTAGCTTTGCGCTACTTTACAAAAAGGGAATATATATAGTTATTGCTGAACTGATCAGATTGCATCTAGCAATTGATAATTACCTTTTTGTCAAAAATTTAGTTTCCTTTATATACTTTTTAATGTAAATCTAATATATCATATATGTTAGATATGTCTGATATATCAGATATATCAGATATGTCAAATATATCAGATGTGTTTGACATGTTTAACATTTGGATTTACATTTTTTGTATTACATAAATTAAATATATCTATTAAGTTGATACTGTTAATTACGTCACTTACGTAACTATTTATAATGCATTATATAGATCAATTACATTATGATAGTCCTGTTACATTACTTCCTTCTTAAGATTTTTGTTTTCACAAAAATTCTAAATTGTTCCAATTTGTTCCATAAAATTACAAATTCTATTTAATAAATTGCGTGATCGCACATGATAATTATCAATAAAATAGACCAATTACTATTTGTTTATATTCTTACAAGGAGAAAAATTCTCACAATCTTGAGAATTTTTACAGCCACAATATTTTGTTATAAATATTTGTCCAAAAATCTTTTCTGTTTGCATCAAATTTTATCAGTTTTACTAAAACTATTGCAAAATTTTCAGCTTTTATATTTTCAACATAGGCAAAAGTTTTTAAAAGCAATTTTTTTTACGTCATCAATACAACCTTCAAAATCAAGAAGAAGAAACAAAACAACAAAAAATAGATAAACTTGATATTGAAAATCATAGGCTTCAACAATTATTAAATTCCTTTTTGTCTCAAGTAAATAGTTTATCTAATGAAATTCATTATTTATCTTCTCATTTATCTCGCAATAGGTGTTAATATCGAGACCTTGAAGTAGAATATGAGGGTCTTCTATTTTAATACAATTATGTAAGAGCTGATATTGATCGCTTTTAAAGTTATGAAGATATCCAATTAGTCCAAAATCTTCAGAATAATTTAGACTAAATTTAAAGAAACTGTAGGAATAACTTTATTAGAAAAGTGAAGAATTTAATTTTTCTTATTACGTATCTCTTAATGATTAATTTACTACTAAATATTTTTATCAGGAAGAAATATCGTTAGCATTTTTGTCTATCATAGAATTATGCTTTGTCATTGCCTTTTTGATCATTCTATAGACTACATTCTCTCTCTTTATCTTTTATAGCTAGTAATAGTTGTCATAGATAGCTTCTTATAAATGTATTTTCTTTTTCTTCAATATTGATGTATTTTATTATCCTTTTATCTCTTAATAAAATTTTTGCACATCATTGCATTTTTGTTCTTTTAAAATTGTCCAATAAATTTATTAAATAAAATAGATAAAAAAATATAAAAAATCTTCACAAATATCCTGCTATATTCACATGATTTATGTTATCATTTAATCAATTCTATTATCTCCATTTATGATATGTTAATCTTTCTCTATATTAGGTAAGTTTATTAAAATCTAATAGTTAAGTAATTTATCACGAGAGAGTTGCTGAGTACAAATCTAAAATTATCTTCTAATTAACTGATTATGTTGTTAAACTGTTTCTCAATGCATAAATTACGTAATGATTATGAATAATTTCTTTTTCAGGAAAACTAACATTTTCATATTTTCTGATTCTTTTGCCTGCATTTTATTGAACTTTAAATTATACAGCTTACTAAAATTTCTGAAATTTATACTAAAATAAAAAATATTGATCAAGGAGATATTATACAAATATTGCATGATCATTGATAAAACGCGTTTATATTTCTTAAAATATTATGTAATAATCAATAACAATTTTGGACCAATAACTGTGTTTATTTTCTACATGAGGTGAATTTTGTGATCTTGAAAAATTTTGTACGCGTCTTTCATCTATAAATATCCTTTCTAAAATTTCTTCTATTTTTACAAAAATTTTCATCTTCTAAACAAAATTATGCAGATTTTCAAACTCATAATATTTTCAAAATGACTCACATAAATAAAAAGAAGTCTTTTTCCTTTTAATGCTAAAGTTCTGCTCAATATAAACAGTTTAGAAGTGAAAAAATTTCTCAAGGTAAGATGGGTAGATTTAAGAATAGTTTAGTCTGAAAGCTTTATATAGAATATGTGCTGGCTTATCATGAGCTTTGAATATATATAATCTATGCTATTTCCTAGCAACAGTGATAATTTATTCAACCTTATTTAATTAACTGTAGCAATGGCTAATACTTTTCCTTTTTGTTAAACTAAAGGTTCATGTTAAAAAGGTTAAGAAGAAGTTCAGATCTAAGAAAATCTTTAAACAAAAATATTAACTTTAGAAAATCAATTATCAGCTTCTTTAGATCAAATGCTAAATTTTTCCTTAAGTGTAACCATTTAGAAGAAGATTTGATTCAAGAAAAAGATAAGAATCAAAAACTTCAAGAGAATTATAGAAAGCTTAACAATGATTTTCAGTTTGTCTATTGAGAGGGAAATGTTAACTTAGAGACCTTAGAGTGACTTTGAAGGCATTTTAACTTTATTCAAAATCAATTTGTAAAAAATAGTAATCACTATCAATTCCCAATGTGCCTTATTTCTCATAAAGATCAATTGAATTAAATTTTTTTTTTTTCAATAAATTACTACATATTTGACTACATAAAACTGTTTAAAAAAATGATAATTGTTATGAATTCATATTATTTTAAGAGCTGCCAATCATACTGTTGATACTTTCACTTTCACTCTTATTATTTCTTCTAAATTACTAAATGAATATTATCTTGTTTATTAATATCATATTATTTGTAATATTATGTGATCAGTTTTCTAAAAACTTTGTCTGTTATAAATAGGTTAAGCTTGATAATATCTTGGCAATACATTGTTATACAAAATTATTCAAATTACAATCTCTTCCTAAATGTAGTTATCAAATATAGTTATAATGCTAAAAGTTCTCAAAATGTGTTTAATTTTCTAAATGCTGTTACTAAAAGTTTTCAAATGTATTTATACATCTTAAATGTAATTACTAAAAGTCTTCAAAATGTGTTTTATACTAAAAGTCTTCAAAATGTGTTTATACTATTCAAGTAATCTAGTTGTATATTACTACGCAAATAGAAAAAGAGAGTCTTGTCGTCATCACCAAATGTTAACGTGTAATTCTTGTGAATTATGACTGTTAAACAGGGTGTTCAAGTGGTGATTCTTTTAAGTTTACGTAGTAATCTAATAGTTGTCTCAGTAAGTTAATGGTTTTTTTATATACTGCAAAGTATATTTACATCTCAGTTGATTAAGTTTTGTTATATATTGAAAAATATATTTAAACCTACAATGAATGTATGATTCATCCACTATATACTGCCTAATGTATTCAATACACTATTGAGTATATTTTCATATATTAAGTTAAAATTAAATGTGAATTACGTTACAAATACAAGTGTTACAAAATGTTTTAAGTAAATCAAATAAAGATGTGAATATACTTTACGGTATATAAAAGAACCATTAACTTATTGAGACAATTATTAGATTATTACGTAAACTTAAAAGAATCACTACTTGAATACCCTTTTTAATAGTCATAGTTTGCAAGTATTATATGTTAACAATATTAATTATTCTTTGTCTCTTCTTTCTTTAACTTAAGATATTAATAAAAGTAATACAATTATATTAAAAGAATGTATTTCTTTTTCTAATAATAATATGAAATACTAGGAAGAAATTGATCAAGAGCTTGTTCTTATTTATAAAAAATAAATAATAAAATATACTTTCAGTACTAAAATTCTTTTTCT
>CAJVPQ010003978.1:0-10116 GCA_910591825.1 Funneliformis caledonium | reverse complement strand
AGATACTTAAATATCTAGTTGATTCATTAGATTTTTTTATTAAGATAGTTACTAAACTATTCAAATAAGTACTATGAAATAAAATATCATTAGTGGTTGCTTCAAAAGTAACTATAAAGGATTTTTTCAGATTAACTTACATTGAATTAAAGTCAAAAAAAGACTGTACTATGTCAAAAATATCTTTAAGTTTAGAGTGACTATCAGTAATTCAGATTGTATCATCTATGTATGCTAAATTAGATATAAAGGTTAAAATATTCTTTGTTTCCATTCTGTTAATATTTAGTAACCATAAAACGTCTAATATATAGCCTATATTAGACTTTTGCATATGAGAGAGAAGAGGATCATAATAAATAATCCATATAAGTGATGAGATAACCTCCCTCTGGTCAATGTCAACTAGGACATTGTAAAAATTAGTATTGCCATATGTAATGAAAACACTGTTTTTTCTATTGAGAAATAGATTAGTAATGAGCATTATAAAAGAGCTTGAAATTTTTAGTCTATATAGTATTTTCTTTAACATAAAAATATTAACTCGATCATAAGTCTTTGATATATCTTGAAATAGTATATATAGATCTGATTTTTGGTATTTAGGTATTTTCCTCTTTAAGCAGTGGAATTCTAAAATATTATTAATAATATGTAGAGGTTTTAGTATTAATTGATGTAGCAAGCCTGCAAAATTAAGTCCTTTGATGATTCTAATTTTGATGAAAATATCTTGTAGCTGTTAATTTAGTAATTTGACAAAAACTTTTCTGATTGTTTTAAGTAATGTAATTGGTCTAATATTGTTGGGCTGATAATTCTATGATTTGAGTTTTGATATAGGATATATAAAGGCAAAATTTCATTATGTTAAGGTGAAATTACTGATTAAGCATATACAAATAATATTGTAAAGAAAGTTTTTGCATTTGAGGCCTAGCTTTTTTAATAGTTTATTAGTAATTTTTGAAAGGCTTGGAGCTTTTTCATCAGATAAATATTTAATAATATTATTCTATTCATTAATTAAAAAAAGATCTATGAGAGAATCATAAGTATCATCAGGATTTCATTGATAAAATCATAATAGTATTCTCAAGTAGGCCAATTTGAAGAGAAATCATCAGTATGTGAGTCTATTATAATTCTGTTTATAGAGCTAGCAATAGTTTAGAAATATTAAGTGTATGAAATTTAATGGTATCAAAATTCAGGGCTATTCAACATGTTATAATCTATCAGGATTCTATCTAATACAATAGTTTTCTGATTTCTTTCTAGAAAAGAGTTTATCATCTTTATAGAAGCATCTTTAAAGTTATTTACATGTCTTTGAATAAACTTATGTATATGATCATTATTTTCTTTTTTACTGATAATGAGTTGTTTTGCTTATAATAGTTTTAGGATATCATATTTTAGTTTATATAAATAAAGAAGAAGGTGATTGTTATTATAATAAATATCTATGAAACTGGAGGAAATTAGGTACTCTACTGCAGTTTTGAGGATGTAATTGTGATCAGTAAATGATATGAAAAAGGAGCTATAGAATGTGATATTGAGAAAAGAAGAGGATAAAAAAAAAATTTGCATTGGTAATATAGTTTTCGAATTTTGTTAATCTGTTTGTGAATTAAGAAATTCAAGTATAAGTAAAGGGAATTGTGATAGGCTGATGTCATTTGTTTGGGAATGTATTTTGAAGTTGATGTCATAACTATTTAGGCAAAGAACTCTCAAGCTTTATTGATAGAATTGTTTGATATAGAATTGAAATATCATTAAATTTAGAATTTTATTTGAAAAATAGATCAACTTTGTCTGAAAAAAGGTCCCAATGAAGATAGGTAGTTTTATTATAAAAAAAGGATTATTTCGTGATTTTATGTTATTTTTAATAAGTTGAAGATAATTATAAAAAAAAGTTTTTTTTGTAAAAAGTAATAAGTAAAGGGTAATGGTCAGTTGAATAAAAGTAACAGAAATTATTTAAAATGTGAAAGGAGGTGAGATCATATGACAGATTAGTAGAGGTGAAAATATAATTTATATGAGAGGTTGAGTTATAGGAGGAAAAAGAACGGAAAGTAAAAAGGTAAGTAGATTAAAAGGAGGTGAGGATATAAATGAATCTTAGGTTGAGAATATTATGTAAAAAGGTTTGTAGCTACTTTTGAAGTTTAGATCTATATCTTTTACTTATGTTGATATTGAAATCTTTTATTAATACAATGTGAAAATTATGATGTAAACTGTCTATTAAAATATTTATTAGTTTCTTTTAAACTTAGAGACAGTAATAAAAATCTTGTTTGTTATGGTAAAATGCAGGTAGATAGACTTAAATGACTCAAAGTTTGAATTTGTTTTTAAATTGAAAATCAAGATAAATAATACGATTAAAAAAGGAAGCTTGATTAAAAATATGCATGCTCAGATTATTACGAACTATCAATCTGACACCTTGACAATTTTGGTGATGATTAAAAGAATGAAAAAAATATTTAAAGGGTTTGTTATAAACATTTTTATTAAAATGATATATTTGTAATAGGTTAAGATGAGTTTCACTTAAATCTAGTATATCTATATTAAAGTTAGTAAAAAAGAATCAATATTTTGAAGTTTAAATTCTGACAAACAGTTTCTGATATTATGTGTTGTAAAGAAAATAAAGTTTAGATTATTAATAATATTTGTAAAAGAATCATTTGAAAGAAATTATTATTATTAGGATTCGTTTACTGCAATCCTATATTATTATTAGTAAGATGTATACTTATTTGAAAGAAGAAGGAAGCGTTTGAAGAATCTGTTGAATGTTATTGACAATATTTTTAATTTTAGATCGAGATTCAGTGAATTGATTTTCTATAATGGTAACTTTATATAATAGAGAAGTATTATTTGAAGAATTTGTAGGAGGTCGATCAAATGAAGATTCAAGTAGAGATTCTGAGAAATCATTGAAATCTATTTCACTATTATATACTCATTTAGTGTGAACTATGTTGTTACATTTTCTAATTTGATTAAATGATAGTCTATGTCTTTTTAGTTTTCTTAAAGAATGATAATTTTATTTTTGCTGTAATAATTTCATCATTAAAAGCAATCAATTTGTTGTCAATTTCTTCTAAATGCTTTCGGATATCTTTTAATGCTGTAGAAATATCTATACCTTGTGTTTGATGTCTAGAATTATTAGGACTATTTTTTAGAGTATTAGTATATGATCCTCATTGATTTTGGTTCAATTGTAAATTTGTAGTATAATTATTTAGATAATTGTTGAATTTACAAGAAGGTCTATAAGCAGCAGGTTTAAAATAATCATATAATTACCTATACAAATTTGAAGGTCTTTAAGAAGCATAATCTTTAGCATTGTGATCAAGATTGCCATATCTGCAACAATAAAATGTAACAAGATCAACCTAAAATAATACATTTGACTTGAATTTGTGTTGAGATTTAAGTGCAGCATCATAGTCTTCTTAATTATTAAAATTGATATACGCGTAAGAATGATTTTGATATTGAAGATCTCAGAAAATAAAATATGATTTTGCTTTAATAGAATCGAGGAAAGTAATGAGGTCTCATTGAGTTGTATTGAATGGTAAACCAGTTAATTTCAATTCAAATTATTATCGTAAGATTAGTTGCATGACATTAAAATCAGTGAATTTGATATGAATTGTGAAGTCTAATAATGGTAAAGATCAAACATTATTGTAAAAGGGTTTAATAGCATCAGGTAATTTGTAAACCATAAATGCTATTTACTAGAGACCTTTAGTTAGTGTGTAAAATTTATGTGCATAATGTGCATATATGCACATTAAATTTTTATGTGCACATATTACACAGCATAAAATGTGCATAAATAATTACTAAAAATAGATAAATTATATATAAAAATGGATAAATTATTTATAAAAATGGAAATACTATGTAATACATGCATTAATTTTCTATTTTTAATACAACTTGTGCATATGACTTTTGGTCTAAATTTTATACACTGCCTCTAGTAATCATTGAGAATCTAGCAATTATATCACATTATTAGAAGAAATTTCATACTACATCTAATTTGATAAATAAGGAAATATCATTCACTTTAATGTATTTTTCTTTTTTAGCATTAATTTGTTGTTTTTTAGCAGTTAGATCAGCAATCACAAACACAAGGTTGTGTTATGTCTTCTGAACTTTTGTGACCGCATGTTTAAATTGATCAATAGTTTGAAAATAAACAAAGAACTTTTTTAATTTAGAATTGTATGAAGCTCCTTGATAACCAAAAAAATTAATAAAGAACCTATTAATAAAATAGTGCTTATTAGCAATAGATTTGCTAATGACATCTGCAACATTATTAGATATGAAAAAATGCAATGATAAGGTAATTATATTAAAAGAAGTGCCTTTTGCGTTGGAGTTACATAATTGGTTGGGTTCATTTACATTGCTTTTCACTTATTCAGTCTAAGAGAGTTGTTTATTCTTGCCTTTGTCAACGTTAGAGATAAATAAAGATGAAGTATTATTATTTGTTATATTCTTTGCATGTATAAAATCATTTGTATTAGAGTTTTGTGAGGAGAAGAGTGGAATTTTTTTAACAGTATCTATTTCTATTTTATAAACTTTTAAGTTTTCAAAAACAAAGTTTGTTGTTGGAGTAATCATAGTAGTTTGCTCAATAGTTGATATAGGTTGAGTAGTTTTAGAAACTTCTGAAGCTGTGAAAGTAATATCAATTTTTTATCCTTTTGTAACTTTATTAGCTTTTTTATCATTTTTGTTCTTTCCATTATCGTTAGAGATTGAGACACTAGGTTCTTTATTGTTGTCTAAGAAATTTAAAGCAGTTTTATTATAAGGTTCAGATTTTTTTTCTATACATACTTTGTCTTCTAATTATTAGAGACATTTTGGTCAAAAAGAACAGTGAAAAGAGTTTTTTATATTTTATTTTCTTATAATTATTAGATAATAAGTTATTTTAAAAAATTGAAAAATTGAAAAATTAATTTATATTAATAATTATTAATTTTAAAAATTTAAAATTAATATTATTAGATATATTTTAACATGACAAATCTAATAAACTTTATTTTATCTTTTTATAATTATAGATATTAAAATATTATAATTTTTTTATAATACTTATAGCTAATTTATATTTACGCTTTAAGAGATAATAAATTTTTTAAAATTAAAATTTATTATTTAAAAAATATCATATAAACTTAAAATTTTTTCTAATAAAATTAAAAAAATATATATTAAACTATATTTTTCATATAATTATTATATTATTAAAATTATATTTAATATTTTATAAAAAATAACATATTTTTTTAAGTTTACAGGCAAATTTGCTTACTAGATAATCTAAGGAATAGATTATGTATTTTGTCATTTTTTGTGATATTATCGTAATAATTTATAATTAGAATACATTTAAAAATATATTAATACAAAATTTTCTTAAAATTTAAAATTTATTTTTTTAATTTACTAGTATCTCTTAAACTGTAAGTATAAATTGTTTCTAAAATATTTTAAAAAACTTAAAATATTTTAATAAGGAATCAGCATCCCTAGTTTAGTTAATAACACTAAGTTCCTATTGTGAGTTATACTATAATAGCCATAAGTTTAGGCCTCAGTCAAGGCATAAAAACTAAATAAATTTCATAAAAATTTTATATGTAACTGAACACATGGGCATATAGACTAATATGCATTAGAAACTGGTAGATTTATTTATCAATTTACATTGATCATGCCTAAATACCAGATTTTGAAGAACATGTGAATACAAATAAAACTAGGAATCAACAGAAACTTAGCCTTTGCTGTCAAATCTGTAGTAGATACTATATCACATCTTCAAATTCAGAGTCTTTACATAAGTAAGGAAGTAGTTAACTAGTAATTAGTAGATCTAAAGTATACCACAGACTAACTTGCATATTGCAGCTATAGACTAGATTTTATTACTATTAGGATTAGAGGTCAAATTTGATTCTTAGATAAGTTTGACGCTATGAATACAAATTATTATTTATAAAAGAACCCAATTCCTCAATCTTAGTAGTTAACAATAGGGTAAAATCCTATATGTGTTTAGTAAATTAGTATATTAATCACTGTAACTGAAGTAAGCCTTCTATCTAATTCTGATAATTAGTTAAAATTTGAGTGAGAGTCAGTTAAGACGGAAACTAGAATCAAAATCAATGACTATTAGATTATAATATTGATAGCAATTCTCACTGTGTAGATGTATATAATAAGATTATATAGTATTCATTTATATGAGACTTAAAGAGATTGGTAAGTTATTCGCGAATGTCTTCTCTTAACCCTATCGCTAGAATAAATGCATCTTTAAAAAAAATACTTAAAATATTTTAATATTTAATGATTATAAAAAAATAAAATAAAATTTTTAGATTTATTATATTATGATATATCTAATAGTAGTATTTTTAAATTTTTAAAATTTATAATTATCAATATATATTAATTTTTCAATTTTTTTAATTTTTAAAAATAATTTATTATTTAATAATTACAAAAAATATTAAATTTAATTTATTGGATTTATCACATTAAGATCTATTAAATGGTAGTAATTTTATATTTTTGAGATTGATAGATAATAAGATATATGAGTTTAAAATTTTAATTTTTTTTATAATAATTTATTATTTATTTATCTTTAAAAAATCACTAATTAATTATATTTTTTTTTAATTTTTCCTTAGAAAATATTATAAAATATATTATAAAAGTATAATTGCCTACAAATTTGTAGACAAAATAGTTAAAGAGATAATATTCTATTTTATTCAAATTATAATGAAAAAATTTATTTAAATAGATTAATTTTACAATATAATAATAAGTAATAATAAATTTGATTTATTAAAAATAAAAAAATTTCTATTTCAAAATTACTTTTTAAATTGTATCTAAAATAAGAAAATAAAATTATTTAAAAAGAAATCATAAAAAAATAAAAGAAATTATAAAAAATAAGATAAATATACATTAATCTAAAAATTTATTTACCTTTCTGATCTTTTTTTTTTAAATATTTAAAATTCAATTTTTATTATAAAAAATAGGTTTTTTTTTATAAGTATAAGTTGTGATATATAGAATTCACACTAGAAATATATTAGTTAATGCAAAGATAAAACCTTTTATGTATATCATATGATGTAAAATGATATTTTTAGCTAATTTACTCAATAATTTTTCTTATTTTTCATACCAGTAGAATAGCATATTTATATTAAATAAAGAATTATATTCTTAAAAATTATTAAAATAATAAATAATTATTATTTAAATAGTTATTTTATTTTTCTTTAAAAATCTAACTACTTTAAATTTAAATTTTTGATTTTCAAATATAAAATTATTTTAAACAATATAAAAAAAAATAAATTACTAAAATTTTCATCACTCTGATGCTTTAAGATTACTATCTCAAAAAGTCAAAACTAAGTAATTAAATATCTACTTTTATAATAATTAAAATAAAATAGTTTTTTAAAGAAAAAAATTATTAAAATAAGTAATGTATTTTTTAAATTTTGATATTAAATTTAAATGTTTTTTAAAAGAATAAAAAGTAGAGTTTTGTTTAAATTAGATCAATCAAGTTATCTAAACTAAGAGGTTTAGATCAGGTCAAATAAAAATTTAATCTGATTTAAATTTTATTTGATCTAATCTGATTTAACTTAATTTAAATTAATATAATTAAATTATTTAAAAAAATAATATATTATATTTGATTCAATTTAAGACTCTAATTTATTTTGTTATTTTTTTTTAATTTCTTTCTATAAAAAATTGTATATAAAATAATAAGAAAATTTTTAATTTGATGATTAATTATAATTATGTAATTAATATTATTAAAAATTAATTTTCTAATTTTTTTTTTAAACTGTTATAATTTTTTTATTTTTAACAAAAAAAACATTTTTTTTTATTTAATATAATCTTTAAAAAAAATTTTATTTTTAAATTTAAATACTTAAACTTATAAGCAATCTTATTAAATACAATTTTTTTTATTTTTATAAATTTTAATTTTTATATATATTTAATATCTTTTTTTATAAATATTAATACAGAAATTTATAATTAAAATTGAGTATTTTAGTTAAAGTTAATTACTTTTTATTCTAATTTAAAGTTATTCTGCAGGTTTAATATTATTTATAGCTAATTTTTTATTTAATATTTATATAGTAATATATGTTTTATAATTTTATTAATATTGCAATACTTTTTTTAACTTTACAGAATAATTTAAATACTTTGGTTAAAGTTAATTACTTACTATATATTAAGTAAATATGTTCTATAAATTTAAAAATACTTAAATATAAAATTTCATCAAGATTGGTTTAATATTTATTGAGTAATAGCTAATTTTCGTAATTATATTAATTTCTAATTTTTTTATTTTTTTTTAAATATTTATTTATGTAATTTATTAAAGAATTTTGCTATAAATCACCAGTAGTGATCATCATCAGTGTCATGTAACTTTTAATTGTCACCAGTTTACACCCTCTGTGATTCAATTTTATTATGTATTTTTTGGATTTAAAATTTTTTACTATGAAAATCTTATTCGTCACACTTATTCATCACATAGGTATTTTTTTATGATTTTTAGAAAAATTACCCAAAATGATTTTTTGTGGAATGGTTATCACCAAAAAAGAAAATGATTAACATTCTTGTCTATAATTTCTTTAATTCTAACTCAAATTACAAAATCATGTGACATTAGTAATGATCACCACCAGTGATCAATAGTAAATCTCTTTATTAAATACTATATTATATAAATGTATATTACAAAATTATCACATTTTATAAAAAAATAAATAATTAAATAAAAGTATTTAAAAGTTATTACTTTGTTTTATTATAATTAATTTTTTAAAAAATTTTTTTTTTTTGAATTTTATAATAAATCATTTAAGAAAAATAATTGGTTAATCTGAATTTTATTAGATCAAGTCAGGTTAAGTTGACTTGTTAACTTATTAACCTAACTTATTATTAATCTAAAAATCTATTGACTTGATCTGAATTTTCAGATCAGGTCAGATCAGATAAACAGATCAATCTGATCTGATTTAAAACTCTAATAAATAGTTATAAAAATTTTTATTTTAAAATTTAATTATTTACTATTATTATTTTTCTATAATATATTTTTTTTAAATATATATATATATACATTTGAATCAATTTTAGATTGCATAAAAATTAATCTAAAATTTTGATTCATTTTGATTTTTTTAAATTATAATTTCAATTTAACTGAAAAAAATCTAAATTGAATAAATTAATCTGAAAGTTCAGTTTGAATATATATAATTCTCAAAAAATTCTGCAATTTATATGTAAACTTCTTGAAAAATTACAATATATTTATAAAACTCTTTAAAAATCACAAAAAAAATTCTCTTCAAATATCAATATTGATAAATGACCTTAAAGTAATCTTAAAATGATATAATTATGTGATAATTTTACTATAAAATCTATCACATAACATAAAGTAACTTAAATCACTTCAAAAAAGAAAAATGATTTTAAATTTTGCCAACACTATCAAAGATCGTAAAATTTTGCAAAACTCTCTTCAAAAATTATAAAGATATTATGAAACTTTTGAAGAATCACAAAATTTACAAATTCTTTCAAAGATTACAATTCTTTTGCAAAATTTTTAAAAAATCACTTGTAAAACTCTTAGAAATTATAATTCTTTTGCGAAACTCTTTGAGAATTATAAAAATTTGTGAATTCTCTTAAAGAATTATAAAAGTTATAAATACAGTCACACCTCGATATAACAAAGTTGCTGATCCAGCCGATCAGGACTTCATTATAAGAATCTTCGTTAATGCTATAACGAATTATATAGTATGTATAATGAATAATTCGTTATAACATTAACGAATTATTTGTTATAGTAAATGATTACTGATTTCATTACACAAATATAATTTTACTATTTCCAGAAATATTTTCACGTTATTAATC
>CAJVPQ010003977.1:0-10116 GCA_910591825.1 Funneliformis caledonium | reverse complement strand
TATTGTCAATAGTATCATAAATACTATAGATTTTCTTTAATTATAATTTTCCTATATAAAGGGCATGAAAATGCCTTGGAAAAAGGACAGATTCCAAGATTCCAACAAGTTCTTAACATTGTATTCAATATATATTTAACAATAATAAACACCCTTAACATTTTGCAAATATAAAACTTATAATTTTATTCTTGTTAACTAAATAAACTCTCCAATAAACAGCGTGTCAAGTTGATTGAATTTAAGTCATAGCTACTGTCTCCCTGACTTCAAATCATAGTTAACTTATTCAATGAAAAGAGTAACGTTAACAGCGCGAACTATTGAAATTAGATATAATTTTGCCTCTAGAAAAACTCCTAAAGGTATTAGTATTACTATAGTCTCTACTCCTAAGAATGTAGTTACTAATGCTGAAGTAGATGAACTTACTAAGAAATTAGAACAGCTATCTATTAATTATGCTAACCTGACGATTGCCTTATTAGCTCAACCTCAACAACCACCAAGGAGACAAACAGAGCAATCCTACAATGATACTAATAGAAGACTCAGACAAAATATGTCTTCCATGACTTGTTACAATTGTAACAGGAAAGGCCACATAGCTAGATATTGCCTTCAACCTCGCCAACAAACAAGAGGAACTGATAGAAGACATCGTTATGATAATACAAGAGATATACATCTGGCTGATTAATATTATGAAGAAGAATAATATAAGGAAGATAAATATGAAGTCTACCTTAATACTAGGTTTGGACCTTATTCCAAAAATGCTGTATCAAAAAATAAAAGAGGACCAGTAAAGTTTCAAAACCCACCTAAATCTAAAATCCCTGTCGAAGAACTAGATATGGAAGAATCAACATCAGATCTAGTAACTGAGCCAGTTAGAACTGAAAAAGCATTAAAAGCTTCTAAAAGAAGGTTGTTACCTGCCCCTATTGAACAACTAACAGAATTTAATGTCTCAACCTATTTGCAAAACTTACCATGCAGATTATCAGTAGGACAAGCTGCACATACTATTCCTAAATATCATTCTGGTCTAGCTCGAGCTGTCAGACGTTCAAGAGAGAGCTACTAATGAGACTAAAGAAGCTAATTTAGTAGAAAGTGATGATGAACTGACTTCCGCTGCGAAATGTACTCTGAGAATTGGACAAAAAGCTCAAACTGCAATCATTGATAGTAGAGCTGCTACTAGTATCATAACCAGAGCCTTAGTAGAAAAACTAGGATATAAAATTAGCTGACCCTCAAAAATGATAGTAGTAACAGCAAATAGCGCAAGAACTCATTCTCTCGGAATTATTGACAATGTACCAGTAAAGATTGGAAAAATTAATGTATCCACCTCTTTTCAAGTACTCAAATTTAGAGATGAAATTCTTATACTTGGAAACGATTGGCTCAGAATAACTAATGCTACTATAAGTTGGAAACAATCCATCCTTACCATTAAACGAGATGGAATTACCATGAAAATTCCCATTGCATTTACTAAAACAGCTAAAGTTGTGACTCAGAAAGCTGAAGATGAATACAAAAGTGAAGAATATGAGGATGAATATTTAGAAGAATATTCCATTTATTTATCTGACGATGTTGACTCAGAAGAATCAGAGTTAGATGATGAGTTAGAATTCAACCCATGGTCTGATCATTACTTTCCTATTCAATTTGAAGAAGATACTGATGATAATGAAGAATTAAATGAACAATCAGAAGACAACCCAGCTGCCTATCTTGCTGAAATCATGGGATATACTGCTAAAACTGATCCAACATACTTGGAGCAATTAGGATTACTGGATTATCACTAACAGCAGACTTTTATGAATCTTCTAGGAGAATATTATAATATTTGTACAAGAAGTCAAACAGAGATAGGACGAACAACAGAGATCAAGTATCGTATCTATACTGGAATAGCTATGCCAATTGCTCAAAAACCATATCAAACTAACCCTGAAAATACCAGATTCTTGAATCAAGAGTTAAAGAAAATAGAAGATAATGGTATAATTCGACCCTTCTATAGTCCATAGGCCTCACCTGTTGTAATTGTAGGAAAGAAAAGAGGCGAAAAAAGACTATGTGTTGATTATCAGAAAATCAATGCTATCACAAAAATTGACGTGTATCTATTACCAAGAATCGATGACTTATTAGATTCACTATGTGGAGCAAATTGGTTTACTACCCTCGACTTGGCTAGTGGTTATTAGCAAGTGGCAATGCACCCTGATGATATAGAGAAAACTGCTTTTATTACAGCAAATGGATTGTATAAATTCTTAGTTATGCCCTTTGGTTTAAACAATACACCTGAAACATTTCAAAGGCTTATAAATTGGATTCTTAAAAACTTCCTTGGATTATTTGTATCAGTCTATCTCGATGATATAATCATCTATACAAAAGGACCTTTTGAATTACATATTGATCACGTTAAACAAGTGTTTCAAGCTTTTAGAGATGCTTATCTCACGATAAAATTAAAGAAGTGTTATTTCTGTCAACTTTCCTTAGCCTTCTTAGGACATATCGTAAGACAAGAAGGAATTCAACCTAACCTAGAGAAAATCAAGAAGATTGAGAAATTTTCAGAACCAAAAAGTCTAACTCAACTACATGCTGCGTTGAGATTATTCGGTTAATATCGAAAATTTATTAAAGATTTTGTATGACATGCTAAACCTTTAAACTTATTATTAAAGAAAGATCAGCCCTTCGAATGGAGAGAAAAACAACAACATGCCTTTGATTGATTAAAGGAAAGGCTTATCAAGGCACCAATCTTGCAGTATCCAAATTTTGAAATACCTTTTACCTTATATACCGATGCTTCAAAGAAAGGATTAGGTACTGTACTATTTCAAAAGAAGGATGGAAAAGAATATGTTATTGCATATGCTAGTAGATCGACCAATAAAACTGAGAAAAATTATACCACCACTGACTTAGAGTGTCTAACAATTATTTGGTCAATTAAGCATTTTCATCATTATCTTAGTCGATCATTCACTATCGTAACTGATCATGCTGCTCTAAAATGGCTAAAAATCTCAAAAATGCCAAAAGGGAGACGTACTAGATAGATCATGGAATTACAACAACATCATTTTACTATAGAATATAGAACAGGAAAACATAATGCAAATGCTGATACATTGTCTCGCATGTATGACAAAGAAACTGCTAAATGTTTCATTATTGATCTTACTGAAACAGATATAGCTAATGATGAGAATGAAAACATTAGTATAAAAGAAGATATAGAATAGCATATTTCTTCTTCCAAATCTGGAGAAAATGACAAATGGTTTGAAGAGAAATTGTTTTAACAATACTCTAATACTGTCTTAATTACTACCATTGGATATAAATTTTCTAATGATGAATTAGAGGAAATCTAACTGTAAAAATATAAAGATTAAATAAATAATCGCTGGACAATCTATCACCAGAGGAGGATCACAATACACTTTTTCATGTGATACTGAAAACCTTCATATCCACACATATTGCAAAGCATGCAAGAAAAATTTATTATACAGAACTATCGTACATGACTGTATCATTGGATATAGTTTAGGAAAAATCCAACCAGACATGAAACCAGAATACTTAACTAGTGACCTCTGGTAGGAAGAACCTCTCTTAATACAACAGGAAAACCTTTGTGCACAATTACACTTTCACCTTAGTGATATTGATAATGCATCCCTTTCCCCCTCTTATTAAATCAACCATTAATATAACATAAAGGATTAAGTGAAAGTGAAAGTGTTTACATTGTGATAAATAGCTTAAATTTTTAACTATGGAACAATAACAATATAATCAACTATTTAATTATTTAACCAACCAAACATACCCCACTACCTTTAAACAAACACAATAACATAAATTAACTGTACTATCAAAACATTATATTATCAAACATAATTTACTATATAAAATTAACAAAAATAATCCAAGTAACCCAATTAGAGTACTTAAGAAAACAGAACTAAAACCTGCACTTTACATGTTTCACAATGATCTAACTGTCACTTATAGTTTAAAAGAAAAGATAATGAAGAAAATTAGAAAATGTTTTTATTGGCCTCAAATATTTGAAGATATCAAGAATTATGTACACTCCCCGGTCAAAAGTATTAGACTACTTTAAAATTATCGCAATTTTTAAATTTAATAGCCAACTTTAATTTTTTAATTATAAAAAATTTTAATAAGTAATTTTACATAAAAATTTTTTTGTTTTATTCATAAAAACATACTTTTTATAAAAATAATTAGTATTTAGTTGGATAACCATTGCTGTCTACTACAACTTAAATCTTTCTCGATACACTTCATACTAAATTTTCTAAAATGTCTTTCTATTTAATTCCATTTTTTCCTTAAAAATAACCAATAATTCTCCAAAAATTTTTTGATATAGTTATGTTTACAAACATTTATATTCAAAACATTCTATAGATATTTAATTGTATTTAAGTCAGGAGGTTATGCAGACCATAAAATATTTGAGATTGAATTACCATATTTTCTATATATTGCTTAATTGTTTTGCCCAATGAATAGATGCATTTTGTCTTAAAAAATATAAACTAACTCAATTCCCAACTTATCAGTAAAGGCAAAAGATTATTTTTTTAAACCTACAATTTACCAGAAACTTGAATTAAAACTCTAATACTATTTTTCATAAAATATCTCTATATTATTATGTCTTATTTTTCTGAATTTACAGTGAAAATTAAATAATTTATATCATAATTTTCATGAAAATAACACCAAATTTAATAATGAGCATCATTTTAAAGCAATAAAAAATGAGATAAAATGGATAAGAATATCTATAATATTTCGTTTGCTATAGACACCTTTCCAGATGCTAATTTTTTCACCTTGTTCAAATTCAATAAGTTCTTAGATTTTTAGCACTAAAAAATATATTTATATTCAAATATTAAAGCTTTTAACTATGTAGGAAAAAAAATTTGGTTCATTTTTATGCATTTTATCAAAAGTTATAATTGATAGAATTACATCAATTTGAGTCTCAAAAATCACATGGTCCAATACTTTTGACCAGGGAGTGTACAATCATGTAACTCTTGTCAGAAAAGAGAAAGAGTCTCAAGAATAGAACCTCTATATCCTATCCCTATAGGACAACCTTTTTATTGTATTGAAATAGATTATGTTGAACTTTTACCAGTTTCAAGTAAAGGAAATAAGTATATAATTGTTGCTATAAACTATTTAACCAAGTGGCCAGAAGCTAAGCCTGTAAGGCACAATGATGCAAAAACAACTGTACAATTCGTGTATGAAAATATAATTTGCCGATATAGATATCCTGAAGAAATACTTACCGATCGTGATACTCATTTCAATAATTAACTGTTATATGAATTACTACAGAAATTTAAAATACCTCATAGAATGTTAATACTATACCATCTACAGACTAATGGATTAGTTAAAAGGTTTAATAGAACTTTAATAGAAGCCCTTATATAAACTGCTATCGATTACCAAAGAGATTAGGATCATTTCATTGCCCTGCACTTTTTGCCTATTGTACAAATAAACATTCTGTTACAAAAATAACGCTCTTTTTCTTCATATATGAATGAGAAGCTAAATTACCAATGGATAGTACAAAAATGGAGAAGGAATCACTCTTGCTCAACCATGTGGAAAACAATTAGATCAGCTGCTAATTATTCATAATACTATTCAACAAAATTTGCAAAAAGAACAACAAAAACAGAAAGATCAACATGATGAAAAATTAAAGAAAATTGTGTCATACCAAATAAGTGATCAAGTTTTGTATTACAAAGCAATGTTAGATAAGCAGTGATCAGAAAAGCTAGACCCAAAATGGAAAGGACTATACTATATACATGACATAATTGGAAATAGAGCTTATAAAATTAGAGAATTAAACAGGAAAGTCCTAAAAACCCCTGTAAATGGAAGTTTATTAAAATCTATATAAATAGAGTAGATATTGATTGAACTTTATCAATTTTCTTCAAAACTCAAAAAAAAATGGAATTATATAATCAAATTTTAGCAGACTTACAACAAACTGAACTACTTTATCTGAATATTCTACCTCTTTTTTATCAGTACAACGATACCATTTTACAACAAGTAAAATCTTTACTTCAATAACTTAAAAGAGCAAAAAGCTTAAGAAATCGAGTCAAAATATTAATAGTTCTTTGGTATATAGGAAAGGCTATTGAAATTAAAACAGAATCACTAACTGAAAGAACTCAATGTATGAACCTTCTCTTACCATACTACTAAAAAGTAGTCGTACAAGTATATTACCTATATAAATTAATTGGAATAGATCAAATTGCTTGTACTAAGTATACAACTATAGGAATGCTCTTTTATATTAATTGTGAATAACACTAACAGCTTGTATAAGAAGCTAGTACCATCGCAGGACCTTGAATGTTAGAGGAGGAAGTTGTTAGTGATAATATGTTTATGTCACTAGATGACTACGCCAACTAATATCACCAATGATCACTAGGAAAATCGTGATCATCATTTTCACTAATTTCATTACTATCACAGTTATCATTGTGATAATTATTTTCTTTATTATTATGTTTATCATTATTTTATTTAATATATTAATTTTCATAGTTATATTTACTTTCACTATTATATTTATTATCTCTATCTTATAATTGTATTTTATAATATCCTGTATTGTCACCTTAACAAACCAACAAGTTTCTATCGTACAATTAATAAAGTATAATCTTAACAACTTAAAAACTATATCTTTGCCAATATCTATTTCCTTAAAACATAAATCATCAATAAAGACGACCTGATCCTTCAACTTAAATAAATTCATATTTATTTCTTTCATAATTTATAACTTAAACTCTCCTGTTAACAAATAAGCTTTGTTATCCTAATAACGTAGTGTTTAGGCTTAATAACGCTGCAACTAGTTGCAACTACGTGATGCTTATTTGTCACCAGTTGCAACTAGTTACAACTCAATTTTTATTAATATTACAATTAGTTGCAACCCTATAATGCTTATTTATCACCAGTTGTAACTAGTTGCAGTGCCATCTTTATAACCAACCACTTTCTATCTGTTTCAGTTAATCTATTAAGTAAGAATTAAAAATTTTTCTGATGGAAATTCAAAACAATCTTTTGGTCTAAAACCTATACCCATCATACCTATAAAATTAAAAATTAAAATTAATAAATAGAATTTCTTATTTTAACAAAATGAAAAGATTAGATTTATGATAATTTTATAAACCTTTAAGGATCTCACTTTCATCTGAATATCTCAAAAGGCTTTTGCAGCTGCTGCTTGTGTTTCCAATTTTACGAATCTATAATTTTATCATAGTTAAGCTAAACATTATCATTATTATATTAATTTGAACAGAAAATATTATATTAAAAGTAACTTTCAATTAATTAAATTCATACCAAAATCCCTTCTGATGCTTTAATTTTCATATACAATATAAACATTGATATCATGTGGTAGTTGCTGAAGTAGTTGAGATGGCAGTATTTATAAAAGTTAATTTGGATGAATCTATTGTTGATTTAGGTGGTTTGTTAGGGTGGTTTATCTAGGTGATTGAGAACAGGAGGAGGTAATTGATATCCTGAAAGGGTAATTGTTGTCTAAATTATGATTCTGGAATATTATACACTGCCCTACAATAAATTACCAGATTTTATAAATTTTACTTAGTAATATATAGTAAAATTGAATTTTATAAAAGTTTATGAATTTTTAATAAATTTCACTCTAAATTTTTTATTTAATAACTAATCAATTATAATTTTAAAAATATAATTCAAAAATACTCTATTTATAAAATACTGAAAAAATACTCATTTGTAAAGTAATATACAACACAATTTTATATATAAAAACGCAAAAAACATATAAAAAAATTGTTGCTTATACTTCAATATGAGAAAATTTTTTCATGTTCTAAAAAATTTCTCTTTTTATTTTAATATCTAAAAACTATAATTGATCAACTATTAAATAAAAAAAAATCAGATGACTTTTATTGAAACTTGTAAACATTTATGCAATCTGAAGATCTTCAATTTTACTATATATTACTAAGTAAAATTTATAAAATCCGGTAATTTATTGTAGGGTAGTGTATATTATAAATAGTGGTTGACCTTGTGATGTTATTGAATGACCTAGTAATAGTTGATCCAGAGAAGGTTGTGATGGATGGCTAAAGTTTATATATGCAATATGTTGTAAAATCTTAGATGAAACTAAAAGCAATTTAGTATGAAAACTAGGTCTAGAACTAATATAGACTAGACTTCTAAGGCCCAGTTTAAGAATTGAATCAGTGATTTACTAAATATAGAATTTCTAAATATAGTATTAATTGATATTCTAGAAGTTTATGAAAATTGGCTGATCATTCTAAAATTTAAATTATAATTTTTTTTTTCTTTTTTATATTCTTTTTTTTCTTTTCCTCTTCCTTCTTTTCTTCTTCTCTTCCTTTCTCTTCTCTTTTCCCTCCCTCTTCCACTTTCTCACTTTCTCTTCTTCTCCCTCCTTCTTTTTTCTTTTTTGTAAAAACTTGATTTTAAATTTTCTTGAAGATATATCTCTCAGTAAGTTTTAGGCAGGTGAAGCTATTTATTAAGAAAGAAAGAACATTATTAACATTCTATTTTCTTTCTTTTTTTTTCTTTTTTTTGTAGAAATAGAAACATTTGAATTTTATAACTTCTTATATTGACTCTTAAATGCAGGTTTGAATAGGTGAGATTATTTTTTGATAAAGAGCATTTTTAACATTTATTTTTATTTCTTTTTTTATATAAATAGCTTTCAAAACCATTTGAATAATGGAATTGTTCTTAGATCAGCTCTTAAAAGGTAGATTTTGAATGAAATGGGATTCTTCTTTGAAAAAAAACTTTTCTAATATTCTTTTTCTTTTTTTTTTTGTAAGAATGACTTCTGTTAACCTTTAGATTATGAGATATCTTTTGAATTAATGCTTAGCCTTATTACTTGTCTGTTCACAAATTTATTTTATTAATTATATAATTAAAAAATTATAATAGTATTTATAAATATCTCAATATTTATTTAACAATAAACTGGTTAGTAATGTACAAATTTTTTGAATACATTATAAATAATAAATAAATTATTCAAATATTATATTTCTTATTATTACCAATATTCAATTTATAATAAAATTAGCTAATGTATATTACCATTTTTGATTCTTTTTAATTTGTTATTATACTAACTGACTTTCTGAATACTTATTAGCAAAAAATTATATTTATTATCATTTAATTATAAAATTAATATATATAAAAAAAATCTAATTTTAAATATGATTTAAAAGAAAGTAGCTTTATAAAAAGTTTTATAGATTTTTAAACTAATTTCTGCAAAAAAAAAAATTTATAAATCATTAAAGTTTCTTATGAGAATAATTGGTATAATCAGTGGAATATTCTAAAATCAATTTCAAATTTGGAAATACTTCTGAAAGAATTGTAGATCAATTTATTTTTTTATAAAGAAGGTTCAATATCGACCTAATTATATTAAAGTATTTATTTAAACTTTAATTTTATTGATAATTAACAATAAATAAAATAGTATATTTTATTATCTATTATTATTCTATATTCTTAGCTCAGACAATTCTCTTTCTAAAGCTATTTTTTGCTTTAATAATTCAAGAGCCCATTCTTTCTGTTCTAACCATTTTTGTCTTGTTTCAATATCATTTATTTGTATAACTTCATTTGAATTATTTTTATTTTTTTGCTTTTTAGACAATCTAACTGGTAAATTGCTAGTAAAGCTATGATTTTTGGTTCCTTTCCTTTTTGTTTTCTAAAATTATATGTAATAAATTATCCTTTATTAAGCATGTAATCATTAATTAAAATATTAAATTAATTAACTTATTTGAACGTTGTCACGATAGTTTCGTGGCTTCAAATAAAATCTCAAAAGGGGTAAATAAAACTAAGACAATTACTCAAGGAATCACGGGTGAGGAT